>OX439134.1:17355679-17449859 GCA_949318235.1 Ecdyonurus torrentis
AAATTAAGTATATAACTCCAGTTACGGTAGAAAAGACTCACGTCACTGTATATTTTTGTGTGGTCAATGTTTGTGGTTGTGATTATAACTGGGACAGTTTGCTACCAAGATTATTGTAGCTGGACTTCAAGTATGACAAAGTCACTCATGTCAATAATTGTATATAACAATGCTTGCGCTAACATTGTTTGTACACCACATTTTACTGACATTTTACCTTAGCTTTTTAGCTTTTTTTTACCTTTCCTTTTTTCCTTTATTATTATTATTAGTTGTTTTTTTTTTTTGGTTTTTTTTTTTTGGTGTTTGTCCATGATGATATCGTCTTAAAAAATATTAAAAACTTCAATATTTATTAACTGAGTTTTTCTGTAAAAAAAGAATTGGTTGCGATTCATTAAAGCATTATATCTGCAGATCTTAAGAACTGGTTCTTATTAAGAAAGTGTTTCAGGGAGCGATTCTTAAAGCCATAGAACACATAAAACAACATGTGCTTTTTAATGAATAAACACAAAATGGGATCTTCAAAACTGATGACAATTTTTACCACAGAATGTTAATGTAGCCCCACGAAAGTGCGTAAAAATACTGACTATTTATGTTTCTGACGTCAGAAACATGAAAAAAATTAGTAAAAAATGTTGTGTAGGTTGCATAAATCGAAATTTTCTAATCACTGCTACGGATAAAACCCGTTGAAATTGAAAATTGAATTTTTGAGCTTTAGTTGGGTTTTCTGACGAACTAAAGTTAATTATGTAAGTCCTATCAAGTGTTTTTGTGATATAAATGCTTATGTTTTCTTCTGGTCTATTCCTTTAAGTTATTACCGATTCTTGACGGTTCCAAGAACTGAAACCTGTTTCGGTCTCTGATATGTATGGAGATGGAGTAATACAGATAAGTGATAATAACAACGTAAAAAAACAAACATTCCATTTACTTTGAAATTTTAAGATTCTAGAATCTTTAGGTTAAAAAAAATACATATTCGAAATATTGATAAGGTTATGCTACTAGACAATTGAAAAATAATACACTTTTTTTCTCAATCAATCTAGTTATACTATATAATAAAATATTGATACATAATCGTGTTGTATCGATTAATTGAAAGCTGGCCAGTACTAGAAACTATTACAATTTATTTATTTTATTTGGCCGACATATAGTGCGTAATAAAACACATCAAGTTGATAGTAAAGTAGCAACGGAAATATTTAAATACGGTTCACGTAGTACATCAAGCTATAAATTGAAAATTAAATATTAATAGTATAACATGCCCAAAGTGTCTATTAAATAACAATATATACTTTACCACAAAGAGAGTAATATAAATTTATATCGTGTCGTTAAAACTAAGTAATTATTTCATTAACCCTTGTTTTATGTTCTTTCTTCTTATATACATTGTCCCAGGAAACCACAAAATTTACCTTTTTTTTTACCTATCAAACTACGAAACATAGTATTGATCTACTTATCACTCTAGCCGCTTTTATATTGTAGGTCAGATGACCGAATATGTAGAAGGAAAAAGACAGACTTCTCTCTCTTTCTCTCTCTCTCTCTCTCTCTCTCTGTATTTCTATCTTTCTCTCTCACTCTTTCTCTTTGTCTGACTCTGTCTATCTTTTTCAGTCTCTCTCTCTCTCTCTCTCCTTCTCTCATTTTCTCTTATCTCTTTTCTCTCATTTAATTTTTAAGTTCAATGTTCATTACGAAAAAATCTTTGTACAATATAAAAAAAACAAAAACCATTTAAATGACGATTTATATTTATTATACTTCTAAATTGCCTCCCTCTCACCCTTCTTTCTATTTTATAAAGAACCTATACAATTATTATAATTATATACACACTTGTTCAGAAACACAAAACTTATGGATACTTTGAGCGAAAACTTCCAAGTTGGCATATAAGCGTACTTAGCAAAAATATTTGCTACGGCTGCTGCTGTTACTGCTGCTACAAGTAATTTTCTCTTGTTCAAGAAAATTATTTGCACATGTTGTATAAAAGCATAAAGGCACAGAATGGCAAAGTCGTTAGTGTTCCATAAGAACAGTATGGCACTGCACAATTTTGTGGTTGATAAAAACATTTAGTATGAGACACACTCGAATTAAATTTAACTTTTAAAAATTTTATTACATTTAATGGGAAAATTATGTATTATAATATCTATTTTTTTTTTATCTTAAATTTTTAAAGAGCATATGAACATTATACATTGAACTTTGATTTTTTTTCTTTCATTATTAGTTTTGCTAATTTATACATAGAAAAAAGAATATTGACAACACACGGATAGAAAAATTAAATTAAATAGTCAGAAAACAAATATATTCTCACAACACACAAATGTTCAGAGAATACCTATATACGAAATGCTTTGATTGTACGTACGTCAAAGCTCAAGTGCATTTTTGCACTAAATATTCAATCTTGTAGAGGCTAGTGTCGATGTAAGTATGATTGTTTATGTTTACTCAAAATGCGGAAAAGGAAATGCCGGAAAAGGAAACCACGTGACGGTAAAAGTGCGGGAGGTAGCTCAGGCCTAGCTTGCTGCTGGCACCAACTTTTCTCCCACTTTTACCGTCACGTGGTTTTCCTTTTCCGGTCATTTCTTTTCCGCATTTTGAGTAAACATCAGCAGTCATTATCAGTTTTAAACTACTAGCCTCTACTACTTTGTATTCTTAGTGTACAAATGTTAACTTCAAAAATAGCAGCATATATTTATATTTTAAGATAAGAATTAAAAATAGGACAAGTATTTTATTTTTTCTTTTGTTTTTTTAATTGAGAAAAGCTTTTAGTTTAATTTAAATTTTTTTTTTAAATAAAACATTTTAAAAGCTTTTGATTAGCAAAGCTAGAGAGTATAATTGATAGTAATTTCCTTGGATCTCAATATATATATATGGAACATTCGTATAACTCAATACAGCCTTTTAGTCTTGTAGCTCTTATTATTTAAAAAGAAAAGAATAAAAAAAAAACGTATCTTTATATATTACAATTTATTCGGCTTATAAAAGAGAAAAATGACAAACACTTCACTTCAAGCATATATTGTGCAACTTTTAAATTAAGAGTACATTTGAGATTTGTAAATTTAAACAGGTTTTAGCACCCACCCAATCTTTAGGTACTCGTTTTTTCAAAAAAGTTCAACCCAGTTTTCAAGCAGACTTTAGTCGAGCTCGTTAAAAAACGAGTTTTAAAAAAGAATACGAGCTATAAACAGAAACAATTTTAAAGAATGAAAAATATATATATTTATAATGTGTTTTGTTAAAATTGTCTAGTATGTTGTTTTAATTGTTGTTAATCAATTGATATTAATAGTAACAGTTTTTTTTTTCATTTAATTATTATTATTGTTTTGTTTTTTGTCTTTGAAAAACAATTTCATTATAAAGTAAAACGAGCTTTTATCCTCAGTGATTCATATGTTTTCAAAATTTAGGCTTAAATATCGAGTTTACTAAAAATTTAGGCTGTTTTTTTATTTCATTATTATTATTTCAGATGGATGTCAAGCTGAACCCGGGTGTTAGGTCAAGTTAGCTTAAAAGAAAAAATTGAGTTTCTTTAAAACTCTAATTAAAGGCTTGCTCTCTCTCTCTCTCTCTCTCTCTCTCTCTCTCTCTCTCTCTCTCTCTCTCTCTAGTTTATATACATATAGACCGAAATCCCCTTTCTAAGGCCTGAAATAACGTACCGCAAGGAAATGAAAAACCTGCACAACTATAGATTGAAAAGCATCACTAAAATTGCAGGTTATTCATTTCATTTCGGTACATTATCTCACAATAAACTACAAAACTGAATAGTAAATCGGACAAAGAAAGAATTTTATCAAACAATAACAATTCAGTAGTGGAATAATACAACTCCATTTCCTATTCTTGGAACTTTACAAAAAAAAATGCCATAACAATTTTGAGAAATTTAACTGGTTTTCTCTTTTCTCTTCCTTGTATCTGTCTAAAGAATAATTACCTTGTGTTTAATTAATTATTAAAACAGGATAGAGGTAGAATATAATATTATCTTATACAAAGTCAAATTATAATGAACATATGATGTTCAAAAAGTTGAGAAAGTTTCTCATTATATGTAAACAAAAAGCATCGATACATAAGTTATGATCAAAGTGCAAAGAAATCTCTCTTTGTCGAGTTTGTCAGTCAGTGAACCGCATTAATGATCTGGTTGTAGCTGTATATAGTGAGGCTCGCAAAAAGTCTTTCTTCTCTCTCTCTCTCTCTCTCTCTCTCTCTTTCTCTTTCAATCATAGTAAACTGGGATCACTAATTGGCATCACAACTTCTCTCTCTCTCTCTCTCTCTCTCTTTCTCTCTCTCTCTCTCACTCTCTCTCACTCTCTCTCACCCTCTCTCTCTCCCTCTCTCTCTCCCTCTCTCTCTCCCTCTCTCTCTCTCTCCCCCTCTCTCTCTCTCTCTCTCTCTCTCTCTCTCTCTCACTCTCTCTCTCTCTCTCTCTCTCTCTCTCTCTCTCTCTCTCTCTCTCTCTCATTCTCTCGCTCTCTATGTCTCACTTTTCATTTAACAAATTTTCAGCACAAAATGTTCCAGTTATTATTATTAATAATAATTTATTATTATTTTTCATAATGATAGAATCCAAACGTACAGTAAGATATAAGATTTTATTACGTTCCATGTCACTAGCACCTTTCAGAATCATTTTTAACAAATAAGGTATACATAAAATCTAAATATCTTAGGATACATTTACATATCCATTTATTTAATGTAATTTTGTGCAGTAAAACAATTATTTCCAATGATATATTTAACAATTTGCTGTGTGTAAAGTTATTACAAATTAATGAATATGTTATAGCACCTTTACAACGCAGTTATAGCTACTTTATATCATAAAAAATTATAATTTTTCCACCGAAACTTAAAAATGGAAAATAAAATATACTAAATATACACTTTCATGTTTTTTTAGGGCAATAAAAAATTGAAACAAATATTTTTGCTGATGACACTCGTTTATTTAAGAAATAATTGAAATTGCTGAAAAAATATGTATATATACTAAACATTGATTTGGCCGGAGTCATTGAATTCTAATTTATTTTCCATTAAAGAACTTGCAGATGCGGCTTTATGACGTCACAGCTCACCTGTTTCCGAGCGCGTGAATCAGTGAGCTGTGACGTCACAAACCCACATCTACCATTTTATGAATTGAATATAAATTATAAATCAATGACTCCGGCCAAATCAACGTTGATATTTTGGTATGTTAGGACTGATATTAGACATGTTTTTTGTTCAAGTTGTTCTACGCCTTTAAGTAACCCCGACAGAAAAAAACTATGTCCTTTTCTAATCCTTTTTTTACCTGTCCATTCTTTTTTCATTCTTTTTTTTACCCATGCTAAAATTTATCTAAAAATTGAGCATCCATCAAAATTTTCATTCATCCATTTTACTCCTTTTTTCGTCCGATTTTTGTTCTAGTCCTATTCAGGATTAAAAAAGGAAAAAAATTGGACGAGCTCAATAATTTTACTAAATTGGACGTAAAAGGAGGTAAAAGGACTTGTAAGGGATGCAAATGGATTAAAAATGTATGGACCTTTAAATATATCTTCTAACTTTTACTATAGTGATTAGTGCTTAACCTTGATGGCAGAACTACCCAGGGTACTTGCATATGATCTCCGAAGTTAAGCAACGTCGAGCGTGCGCAATACTTGGATGGGTGAACAAATTTTTTAAATGTTTTTTTTCAGTCAAAAATTTGTGCACCTTTTTTTCCCGTATTTACATCCTTTTATATCAGGGGTTCGGACCCGTCACAAAAATTATCGGGTCCGCGGACCTGGGTCCGGAACCGTCTATTTTTTTCGGGTCCGGGACCCGGCTCCGGACCCGATCAAAATCTTCATATGGGTCCGGGTTTGGGTCCGTACCCCTAATTTATATATTTGCTACAAATAGGACTAAAAACGGATGTAACTCACGGTAAAAAAAGGATCAAAAATTGGGATCAAATAAGGATCAATTTTTTTTCTCTTGGGATATTTCTTATTTACTTCAGGTTATTGTTATATTCCACGACCGTTCAAAAAAAAATACTAACAATAAACTCTTTAAACAATTATAAACTGAATATCGATAGATGAAAATGCAAACGTTCAAAATATTGTATTTGACTGCAATATTATATTAAATAATATGCAAGAATATACATATATATAGTTATACAAAAGATAATATGCACGGTATGCAATATAAAAAGTCTAAGTGCATAATAATCTCAAGTACATTTTCTCTATTGTTTTCTACTGCATTATATCTGCATTCTAGACTGCATTTTTACACTTACACTTGAGTGTACAGTACATCACTTGCTTCCTGTTTGTTGTACAGTATCATGCATAATAACAACAACATTAAATATTAAAAAATTTACTCCTTTAAAAACTTCTGTTTATCAAAGACATTTTATTATTTATTTTTCTTCTTATTACTTTTTGTTGTTCTTTTTAAAATAAGAAAGGTTTCACTTTTTGCTTTTTGTTTATATAAAAGAAAACAATAATATAATGTAAATAATAATATGTATACAAAAAGTTAATTAAATTTTCATGAATTTTTTTCTTCTTCTATGAAAAGGGCAGAAATGTGCTACAATGCCATACTAAAGCAATGAATAGCATTGCTAAGTATAGGAAAAATGTCAATTTTTGATAACATCTTTAGAAAATCGGGAAAAATTGTTACCATTTTAAAGCATACTTGAAAATGTGATTAATAATTAAAGGCATAGACAACGAAAACATTAGCATTTACATCACAAAACGCTTGATGGGACTTACATAAATAACATTAATAGATCTCCAAACCCAACTATAGCGCCGTAGCAGTGATCAGAAAATTTCAATTTATGCAACCCGCACAACATTTTCATACAAGTTTTTGCTTGTTTCTGACGTCATACACAGAAATATTCACGCAAATTGCATACTTTACAGGTTTTTCACGCTCTCTTGTGGGGCCACATTTATATTCCGGTAAAAATTATCATCAGTTTTGTAGATCCCATTTTGTGTTTTAATGATTAAAATGAAAATGTTATTTCATGATTTTTATGCCTTTATCCTATTAACTCATAATGCTCTCAAAAATATGAATACTGAGTATTTTTAAACTAGCAAAATAAAGTTGTTTCCTGTAACATCCTATTATTTAGTGCTCACAAATGTCGTTGACTTTTATGTGAATGCAAACACCCTATATAAACATGACTTCTGCTAAATAAGTAATTTTATAAAGATTGTATTGCTAAAAATTTCAGGTTTCATAATCCGTAAAACTAAGGAAAAAATTCCTGATATTAACATGAAACTTTGTGGAAGTAATTTTTTTTTTTTATTCATAATTTAAATTTTGCATAGTGGGATCTTTTTTACTATACGCAGATGTAAATTTAACCCGGTTTAAAATCCTTGGGTACTTTAAAAAAAATTAATCCGTGGTTTTTTGTTTTGTTTTAATTTTTCCCCTCTATCAAACCTATAGGCGAGGTACAACTTATGATAGTTAGTTACATATTTATTTACAATGCATTTATACTGAATTTACACTCCCGAGACTTCCGAAACCCTATCATAAGATTCACGGGTTCTTCCATGGCGGGTCGGCCATGGCCTGGCAAATCCTTCCCGCGGTATTCACCTTTACATACCGAGGAAACCATGGAAACCTCGGTCAGGAAGGTCGGCAATGGATTCCCTGAGATATCCATTACCTCCCGAATTCACTTTGGATTCCCGGTGGCTTGAGTTAATAATGAAAAATTTTGCCACACCTGGGAATCGAACCCGTGTCCCCTCGCAGACGAGTCAGACACGCATCCACTAGGAAAAGTGAGCATATTAATTAGGTGTTTATTTTTATTTATTTAGCTGACAAATATGTACTAAAGAGTTACTATTTAGACTTTTTTTATAATAAATTTGTTAGATATATATACAAAGTTTTTTTAAGATCTAAATAGCTAACTATTTACCGCTGAAGAAATTACGTTTATACTGACGAGTTACTGGTTAAACTTTGTTCAACCAAGTTATTGGTTTGTACTGAAGAGTCACTTCTACGTAAATGAATAATTTCTTAAATTTATGTTTTCCATGTGACTAAATTGACTATTATAAAATCTACTAATGCGGCATCACTTTATTAAGTTATAAAACTCATGCACTACCGCTATACTATTATAATTATTTATATATACACGAAATGATATCGCATATTATACAACATAATAGTGACTTACAATTAGTAATATATACTACCCTATATCCTACAGTATAAGTTCCACACGTATGTATAATTATAATCTCTCTTATACTGTTGGTTTAATTGACTTTATCATTAATTCAATCTAAATAGCAAGGCTAACGTATACAGGTAATTATAAACTCTGTGTTGTGAATAACTTAACTTTAAAAAAAAAAACTGGAATACATTCGTATTCTGTATGCAAGAGAAGTTAGTATAATATACACTAAAATAAGCTTAAAACTGCAAATAGGGGGAATGAATAAAAATATGTACCGATCAAATAGAAAAGTTGACTGTAGCTTATCTCACTATACGCAACTTCACATAATCAGGACACTTTGACATTAGCAAAGGTCATTATTATTTTTAGCTTAATTTTGGATTGATTTAGCGGTTTACATTGACGTTTTTAAATTCTCGCTTCAGAATCGTTAAAACATGTTAAATCGTATATCACAATAAAGCAAAAAGTACAAATCAAAAAGTATTCAGGACGCGAACAAGCATCAGTCCAAGTAAATTTCTAAATTTGTGCTGCATATATAAAAAATAATGCTACGTTATAGAACAGCATAATTATGCTGTGTAATATAGTAATTATGATTTATAATATATAGTTATTATATAGTATAGCATGGAAATGATGTACTGCAGAAATTGTGTTGGAAATGAGGGAACGTGAATGAGAGATACTAGACTATTTAAGTTTTGAGCTATTTAAACATTTTACCGGTTAAAATAAAATGGTCAACCGTAACACCTATTGTAGTTTGGTAATATTGTAAGATTTTTTTAATGGTCATAACAGAAAGTTACTACACGGATAAAAATAAATACGTATTAATTATGGTAGCTCAATGCAGTAACCAGCAACAGGATAATTTATGCTATGTTGCACAGCGATTATACTACATTATAGCATTTTAATAGTTAAGGACCCAACTCTAAGAAACCCCGGTTCAACTTTTACAACAACAACACCAAGAAATGAGCACACACAAAATTTGGCCCGTGCGGGTGCTTGAACCGGCTTAAACTTACAGCTCTCTAAATCCTATAGAGTGTATCCGCATGACGTCATATTTAATGCGCTTGGACGCCATACTGGAGTAATGAACAACACTGCTCAGCAAAGGACAAACCTGGTTTTTGTCTATTTTCTTTCGGTAATCAGTTAACTTTTTTGTTACTGTTATTTTTCTCACATACTGATCCATTGTATTAAAAGCATCAATAATGCTATCAAAAATATTACTTATTATTTTTAAACTGGCATAATGAGTTATTTTCCTATATGATCCATGTTATTGAGTGATCCAATATGGCGTCGACTTCAGCCTGAATGCATACACCCTTTACATAACATTATATTCGTATGATTTTTGTTTTATCTCATTATAAAAATATATAATTATCAAGCAAACAATTATTTAAATAAATTAAAAACTTTGATAAATTATTGTTTACATAAAGTTTTGTTTAAATATCATATTCATTATTTTAAATTAAAATTTGAATATCACCTGCAGCTAATAATTATTATTCCAAACCCTTACAAGAGCTTAAAACAATAAAATCAAAAAATGAATAAACAAATAGGGGAGAAATCATTAAAAGTTTAAATCATAATAATTTTCAAAGTACGATCTCTGATTGATCTTTTTTTTATTATTATTCTCTTTTATAAATTTATTAATTAATAAACTTTTCAAATCATAAACTTTCAATATGAGCAAATTTTATTTAATCATCATAATTATAAATATATTTAAAAATAGGAATTATTTAAAGTTTGTAAACAAATAGAAAACAATACTAAAAAAAACTTAAATTTCTTTTTGAAATCTTTGCTTGTATCATTTATTATTTTAGATTTGTTTTTAGCATTTTTTTTTGATACATGTAAATTTAATGATTTTCTCTCTCTCTCTCTCTCTCTCTTAATATGAGTACTTGATATTTATTGATTATATATTTTCTTGAGAGAGAGAGAGAGAGAGAGAGAGAGAGAGAGAGAGAGAGAGAGACAGAGAGAGAGAGAAGACAGAGAAAGTGAGAAAGAGTCAGAGAAAGAAAAGGAAAGTGTGTGAGGGAGAGAGAGAGAGGGAGAGAGGCCAAGCTCTCTTTTGTTACAAATGGTCATTAGTGTTTCAAAGTAATCCTTCTTTTACTTTCACAACTATATATATATATATATATATATATATATATATATATATTAATTTTTAAATAAAAAAAAGCTATTATTCTACTCTTTTCAATAAAATATTGAAAAACGATTTCCCTTTGTGATCCTCGACTATAAAAGTAATTTTCAGTTATAGCAAATGAACACCGATAACGATTACTTATTTACATGCCTTTTTTTACTGTCTTTTTTATTTTCATGTTCCGAATATATATATTTGGTAATTTAGTACATATTTTTTCAAGTTTAAATTTTGTAGCAAAAAAATCAACATGAAATAAAAGGAATAGGAAAGAAAAAGAAATAAGAAGTTTTTATAAATTTATAGGCACACAGAGATTACCAAATATTATTGAAATTTTCAATTTTATAAACTCTTAATTGCTTAATTACAGTTTTATATTTGTTTATGTAAAAAAAAAAATCATGTAATTAAAAAAAAAAATAATTAGAACTTTGTAATGATTCCACGAAAACAAAACTTGTTCATGTCTAAATTAAAATTTTCTAAAATTGTAAAAAAAAAACAACTAAAAATTGACGTAAAACTGCATTGATTTAATCACTATGTTAAATATTTGACCGACTTGTAAAATGTATAGAAATGGCTTCATTTCACTTAACTTAGTGAGAGTATGGAACGAATGAGTGGCGAAAGCAAGTATGGGATAGAAAACAACAATAAATCACGGCGGACATAATAGTGTACTTTTTTGTAACGTTTTGCTACACTGAAAAAAAAAGTGTATACTCATAAGTCATAAGTTTTTGTGATTTTCCTCCATTTGGAAGAATGGAGAACAAGAAACAATCTACCGAGAGAAAACTATTAATTAGTTTGCCACGCAACACACATAAGCTCGTTTTGCAAAGTAAAGTGAATCTCAATAACACTGATTGGCTGACCAACAAAATAAGACACATTCATTGGTTGATCTTTTTTTTTTTTTTTTTTTTTTTAACCGATAAAAGTGAGTCGCATATTGAGACTGGAATATGATGGTTCCATATCATGAAATTTATGTGTGTTTTGTACAGGATAACTTTAAAACAGTAACGTTTAAACTTTTGAAAGTTTTAAACCAAATTTTTGCATCCAGAAACAAAAATATACCGCACTTTTTAGATCAAATGCGTTATCAAGAGGATAAAAACTAATACGTTACGTAATAATTATGCTAGTTCGATGCTGGAACATTTATGAATGGCATCATAATTTATGCTAGTGATTATATTACATAGCATAATAGTTAACATGTTCAGCATAATTACTTGTTATTTTAAAATAGCAAACATTTGTGCTCTGCAATATAGGAATTATTCGATGCAACATAAGTAACTAGTTTTTTTCCGTGCAGTGTGCTTTTTTCTATACATCGGTTTCCATTTCATTCTGCGTTAAAGAGGAAGTTCAAGGCTTACAACATGGCTTCTTCAATGTTAGATAATGGGAAGAACTGTTCATAATCTCACATATTATGATGACCCAAAGCCCTTCCGTAGCCCAGCAAACTCGTGCTTATCCTGCGAAATATGCAACCCTTTCCATATCTTTTACGGCATAGTTACGGCGTTAATAATGTTGTAGCGAGTTGCATATCTTGCAGGATGGGTGGAAGTTTGCAAGGCT
Source organism: Ecdyonurus torrentis (assembly GCA_949318235.1). Lineage (NCBI taxonomy): Eukaryota > Metazoa > Arthropoda > Insecta > Ephemeroptera > Heptageniidae > Ecdyonurus > Ecdyonurus torrentis. The sequence goes on from OX439134.1 coordinate 17,367,850, forward strand.
ACCATGGGGCTACGGAAGGCCTTTGCTTTGGGGCATCACATGTGAGTAAATTAACACTTTATCTCATTATCTAATATTGAAAAGGACATGTGGTAACCCCTGAACTTCCTCTTTAAGTGCTCGTTATCTTTCAGTGTATAACTGCATACAATATAGTTTTTTTTTTCTTTACACTTATAAGTTTTTACAACATAATTAAGACTACACTTTGATTTTTAAGTCGTCTTGCTATACCATTTGCCATATTGACCCCTATATTCTTTTATGCATCATTAATCCAGGATTGCCATATCATGCATCATTAATCCAACGTTGCCAGATTGTGTAATGCATCATTAATTTTACACATTGTTGTTTGTTTTGGTCATTTTCATACTCCATTTGCTTTTTTAACGTTTAACACTTTTACAAACATTATAATATATTAACTCGTATCATTTTATTGCCAATAATTACAGAACCATTTAGTTTTAATGAAGCGGAGACGGGAGGTAAAACTTTAACAGCTGATTAAAAAGTTAACGCTGATTAACATGTGCTGATTTTTTGCACATATGTTTGCAGTTGTTTTTTGCACAGTGGACTAAGAGATAGCTTACTTACAACGCACAAATGTTTAGAGAGTACCTATATAGGGCGTGTGCGCATGACGTCATTCTGAATGCTTTTCGATGCTCTTCTTGAGCAATGAATAACATTTCTCAGCATAGAACAAACGTAGTTTTTGGCTATTTTCTTTGGTAAATTAACTATTTTTTGGTGATTATTATTTTTCTTGCATACTTGACAAACTAATTCAACCTGCTAACAGCATCAATGCTCTCGAAGTATTTTTAAACTGGCAAAATGAGTCATTTTCCCATACCGGCTCATGTTATTTAGCACTCACTTATGGCGTCGACTTTAACATGAATGAAACCACCCTATACGAAATACAATATTTAGAACCCTATTGAAAAAAAAAATTGTATATAAAGAATATTATATTTTATCCAAATACTTTGACCCTAACTTAAAAATTGGTGAAATTGATGTACTTAAGTTTGCCCACACACTCAAATTTGGAACATTGTACTGACTTAATTATCACGTCTTGCATAAAACATTATTATGGTTGTAAAAAGATAAGACTGTACAGTACAGGAACTGCATTGAAACTTTATTATTGTGGCTATAAATACATTTATTTATTTATTTATTTATTTATTTATTTATTTATTTATTTATTTATTTATTTATTTATTTATTTATTTATTTATTTATTTATTTATTTATTTATTTATTTATTTATTTATTTATTTATTTATTTATTTATTTATATTTATTTATTCTTATGTTGATTGTAAATAAAGACTAGACCAATGCTTGCTGTAACAATGCTATGTTACTATGAACTGCCTGGGTTAAAAAAAAAATTAATTTCTTAATTGCACGTCAAAGTTTATTTTCACTAAATATTCAATCTTGTAGAGGCTAGTGTCGATGTAAGTATGATGAGTATATAAAAGATACATGAGTTCTCCGTAAACATTAGTAAATAATTTCTACCACAGACAGTACCCATGCACTATTGGTAGTGAGTAAGCATTCACTGGTAGAGAGTAAACATTTTCAAATATTAATCTCTATAGTATCGGATTTTGGATAATTTTAGGTACTCTCCATGCATTACAATTTGATGCACATAAACATGAATGTTTAAATGCACGAAATGTTTAGTATCAGTTTTAAAATAGTAGCCTTTGTTATTTTGTATATTCAGTGCATAGAAATTAATAGTAGTTTCAATTTTTTTTTTCTATTTACTTAATATATTCAAATGAACCTAATTTTATATGCAAATTGCTATGCTAAAAAATCGGAACATGTAAAAACACTTTTATAGGTATTGCTATGCGAAATTTAAATTGTTTGAATAAATTTGAGAGCTATTCTCATATAATGAAACGGTGACCAACCCTATATAGTTTCAAAGAAGCAAGCACAGTAAGCTTTAAAATTATATTAAATTTCATACAAACGATCAAAATTATTAGATAATGGACTTCAGATAATAGACATTAACATAAAGTGGAGGGACTTTTTTTTTTTTTTTTTTTTTTCAATCAAAAATTAATTTTATATTACTTTAACTTTGTATTGTCTACATGTTAAGCATGCATTTTAAAATAGAATTTGACTCCAATATGTTTAAATTATAAGAATCGTAATTAATGCTTGAAAACCGTAGTAAATTATATAAAAAAAAATCTATGTAAAATTTTATTTCAATTTTCATTCATTATACATCCATTTTTTTTTTTTTAAATAAATTCATAAAAAAGAACACAGTTTAAAATTTTGCTCTTTAAATTAAACAATCATCTCTTTTTCAAAAACACAAAAAATATAAAACTTTTACAGAATTGAAATTCAGGCCTTACAAATACCTAAATGCCTTAAAAGGTTTCATGTTCGAAAACAAGACGAGAAATGGGTCTGGCCTACTCTTACACCTAACATATATATTTGGGTATATGATATTGTCAAACATGGTTAAGTCATTTTACTTAAAAATTAATTTCTATCAGCTTATGGCCATACAATGTCATCAGATTGAGATTTCAGTTGACGCAAAACTCCATTTAAATACATTTATGTTATTTCAATATGCCAATAGAGATTCATTTTAAAGTAAAATTATCTTACAATTTATCAATTTAAAAACATAAATATTGAATTTGGAACATAAATATTGAATTTGGAACATAAATATAAAAATTAAATTTTCCTCATATTGTATGAAAAAATTGCTATAACAATATGTTTTCCAGAAATATTTCCATGTCACATTTTTGTTTTTACATTTTTACATTTATTATTATTAAAAAAATTTAATCCTAGAATTAACGATGAAAAGTGAGTTACATAAATAATCAGTTTAAACCAATTCTTTCAACTTAACATTATGATACTAATTAAAAATAAAAACCCTTTGCTATTTTTTAACGAAGGTTACACTCATGTTATTAATATGCTTCTAGTATCTTTTATGGCCAGCTGAGGTCCGTTTTAATTTTTATTTTTTTAGCAAATCCCTTGCTGGTTTGCTTTTTACCCTCATTTGAATTATCTTTATTATAAAATTCAAATATATGTATTTTGCCATTTTAAGCTTTTTAAAATAAGTAGATGTGTTAAAATAAAAATTTTATTCAATCTTAATTTTTGAATTAATACTAATTAATTACAATTTGTAACATTAACTTGAATTCAGAGCGGTGGTCTATTAATATTATTTTAAATAATAATTTATTTACACAGTAAAATAAAATCAATTTTAGCAACCTCAAATAGAAATTACGTAAATTATGCTGCAGAAAATAATAATTCTGTTTTTGTTGTATAGAATAAAAAATATTTCGTAGATTGTGATAGCAGGCTTATTATTCTAGAACTGTTCCAACTTTTCAGTAGACAATCGGAAAATTATAAACAATGAATGAATACAACTGCTACCTTAAAGGCTTAGACCAGAAGAAAATATAATCATTTATATCACAAAACACTTGATTGGACTTACATAAATAACTTTAGTTTGTCCCAAAACCCAACTGTAGTGCCTTAGCAATGATTCAAAAAATTCGATTTATGCAACTCGCTCAATATTATTATACTAATTTTTGAATACAACTACTAACATTAGTTTGTCCCAAAACACTTAGCAATGGTCAGAAATTTTCGATTTATGCAACTTACTCAACATTATTACATACTAATTTTTTAATACAACTACTTACATAAATAACATTAGTTTGTCCAAAACCCTTAGCAATGGTCAGAAATTTTGATTTATGCAACTTGCACAATTTTTTTTTATACTAATTTTTGCCTGTTACTGGCGTCTAAACAGAATAATCGTGCAAATTGAATATTTTACAGTATTTTCACGCTCTCTTGTGGAGCCACATTTACAATCTGGTAAAAAAAATTTAATCAGTGGTATTACTTTTGTAGATCCCATTTTGAGTTTAATAATTAAAAACTTTTTAATAAAAAGAACATGTTGTTTTATGTTGTCTACACACTAAAAAATAAGCGTTGAAAAGCTTGTACACAGTTTTGCAATGCTTTAAGTATTGTTGAATCAACGGTTATGACGTCACTAAACGTTGATATTTCAACAATAAAAACGTTAGTGACGTCACGAGCGTTGGGATTCAATAGAAAAAATCGTAGATTTGTAACGGCCAAGTTCGACGTTTATTCCATTGTGATTCTAACGCTTTTGACGTTATTTACGCTTTTATCGTTAGATTGTCAACGTTTAGTGACGTCATAACCTTTGGTTCTACAATACTTAAGAGTCCGGTGCACTCTGGAAAAACACCGTGATCGAAGTCACGTGACCAGTGATTCAAGTGACTGAAGTTCTTACAGGATATTTCTATGATAGTAGCAAACAAAAATACCAGCGATAAAGGTATTGAGAGAAATTCCTGGCCAAGTTTGGACAATGCATTTCTTATCGCAACATGAATCCCTCATATTATGTATAAATGTTGAAGTAAAGCTTTATATTTTATAAAACTTGATATCATTGCTTTTTCTATACGCATGATAGATGGAATGAACAAAATACTATAATACTAATAATAAAAAAATAATAAAAAAAAAGCAAAATTTAGCAAGCTAAAATATTAGGAAATTAAAAATTACATTTTAATTATACTAGACATTATGAATTTAATTTACATATTTGTTCACAAAAAAAATAGTTTCGCTTTTTTATATATAGCTTTAGCACTACAAATAAATAAATGAACCAAAGATTGACTAATAAAGGAACAACAGTTTTAAGGCCGACTATAAGCGATTTCGGTCACATCCGCTTCCGTTTCTCCTTACTACGCATGCGCAGTAAGTCGAAACGGAAGCGGATATGAACGAAATTGCTTATAGTCAGCTTCAAAACAGTTGTTCCTTTATCAGTCAATTTGCAAGCCAATATTTACGCTTAAAATTTTGGAAATTGTAAATTTTTTGTGTATGATTTTTTTTATTTGTAAAAATACGCATAACAAATGTTTTCGTAGTTCTTATTATTATTATTATTTATTTTTTTTTTAATCAACAAATTTAATTTATTACTTCGTAGCAGTAAATTCTTAATTATAATGTAGAATTATTGGCATCGTTAAAAAAAAACAATAATTTTTAAAGTTTAATATTATCAAAATTCAAAAAGTACAAAAAAAAAAAAACTAATATAGCTCATGCAGTAAAGATGTTAGTTTCAATTATTGTCTCATTAAAGCTTTGATAAAAGTGTACTATCAAATTTGATAATTATTATTTAATGCAAAACAAAGACTAATTTTGTAAGTTACAATTTTCAAGAGCAGTGAAAAAAAAATGGTAATATTAAAAAAAAAAAAAAAAAAAAAAAAAGGTGTCTAGTCATATTGGATGTAGTTTTTTGGTCAAACATTTGTAATTATGTGCAAGTAATTTATATTTGAAGTGAAAATTATTTGAATTCATTATTATTAGTATCATTGCATAGCAAGGAATATCTAAAACTTATTCGTGTATACTTCACGCAATTTACACCGAGATCAATGCAAAAGCTTGTCGAGGACAATTTCTCACTCAATAGGTAGGTAAAAAGCAAAAATTACATGCTTGATGTATATTTTAAATACAATAGATATATAACCAAATTAAAAAAAAAATGAATAGTTTGATATTTAAATTTATTACTTTCATTACTTGATTTTCCATAATAGAATATTTAATTTTATTAGTTTTGGATTTATATTATTGAAAAATATTGATATGAACTTGATAAAATTTGCATTAATCATTATTATTGAATTATTTTTCCTATATACGCAGTGCTGTATGTTATTTTACTATGAAAAATAATGACAATATATTGTCGAGTGACTTATAATCAACATGTATTAGAAGTAAAACTATTTTGATGATAAAGGTAGATAGTAGCTTCCTGTCTACAAAAATAAAATAAAGCCCGAGGCAATGTGATTCAGTACTGCATAATTCTAAGGCGTAAGTAAAATAAATTGCAAAACTTAATTTCGTATTTATCAAATTTCTCACTTATTACTTATCAATTTGGAATTTTAATCACACCATCAAATAGAACAAAAAATTAAGCGCGCATTGGTAGCTTTAAATTTTTTATATTATTAACTGACGCATTTTAATAACCAAAAAACGTTATATCTGAAGTATTTTTTGCGATAGAAAAAATTCGCACTTCCAATGCGCAGACATTGTAAAAAGCTATTAGTGTTCCAAAAATAAAACTTTAGAAACAGTTTTTAGAGAAATAATCGCGAAAATACGATTTACATGTGTTTATATGGATGTATGAAAAGTTGCCTATCTACTAAGGGACAGCAGTGCACCGGACTCTTAAAGCATTGCAAAACTGTGTACAAGCTTTTCAACGCTTTTTTTAGTGTGTATGACTTTTTTTTATGTGAAATCAAAAACTAATTTTTCACAATTAGTTTTACAATAATTATATATAAGACTAAAATTTTTTACTATTAATCAAAATGCATTTAAACAGAAAAAAAAATTATATTATATTTATAAAAAGTTAAATTTTACTTTGGTGGTTTAAAAACTTGTTAAACCAAATAAAATCCATACTGCAATAATATGATTTTATACAGATGTTTATTCTAATGAGTAAGTTTGAAATAACTGAGTTTGCATATTAATATGAAAGTTATTAACGAATGAAAATAATTTTGTATGCATTCATTACAATAAAATTAAAATCTTAATTGAAATATACTGTATATATAAAAATAAAATTAATTAATATTTTAGAGGTGGGAGGGGATATCTTCATTAAGGGGGTCAGTAAGAGGTTAAATATTATTAGACGTTTATCTTGGTGTCATTGCGGTGTCTATGATAAAAATTCACGGGTATGTCATTATTGAAATGAGAGAGAGAGAGAGAGAGAGAGAGAGAATTTAAATACTAAATTTAATATTGAACTTTGTGGGTTTACATAATTCCAAAACTTTTAGGTTATTTATTTGCAAAAATTCCCATTAAAATTCTAATTAGATTTTTACTACAATTTAGAGTATGGGTAAAAGGTACAAAAACTGCGATGTTTGTAACATGAATTTTTATTTCGATAGTAATAATGTTAAAAATTTACAAATATATATATATATTTTTTAACTATATATAGCATTTCATTTAGTGAGTTTCTTTGTTAATTTTAAGTTTTCACTGAAAATAAGTTGTTGTTTTTTTGTTTTTCCGTTTTTTTTTTTTTTTTTTTTTTTTTTTTTTTTTTTTAAGATTACTATTTGCTTATATTCAAACTTTATAACATTCATCTTGGTCTTCCTATTAAATAAATAAATTTTTGATCGAAGAGATTACAGCCTAATAAACCATAAGCAGAACAAAAAATGTATGCTACATTTATTTCATTATATGCATGACAAATGAACATCATTAATAATTGGTAAACTATTAAACATATTATACAATATAGCATAATTTATGTTGTAAGGAAATAATAATACTGAAAATGGTCTAGCATAATTTTTAAGTACAGTATTTATTTTTAAACGTGTTTGGAAGTGTGAAAATAATAATAATAATTAACGGTTTTGATTACGTGAAATATTCATAATAATAATAATAATAACAGAAAAAATTTCATTTAGAAAACTGTGAAATATTAAAAAAAAAAAAAAAAAAAAAAAAAAAAAGCATTTTTGTTACATAAAAATGTAACTTAAAGCTCACTGACTGTTCATGTAATTATATAAATATACGATTACATTGATTTAAATGAACATAAGTTGCCTACCTATACAGAAACAGCTGTGCACTGGACTCTTAATACCGTATAGTTTTTTTTCCTATAAACTCTAAATTCTAAAAGTACTTTAGCAGCTTAAAGTTATATTTTAAACCAGTGTTTGTTCACTTTTCTGCTTAAAATCAATAAGTTACAGAGAGTTGAATAGAGAAGATAAAAAGTTTATGACTTCCAGTGAACCAAAGTGTATGTAATGTACCAACTCACAAGGGTCATTTATTTACTGTATATAGTTAGGTCACTGGGACAAATCACAGTTAAAAAGTGCATTGTATAAAATAGAACTTAATTTATTGGTTCTTTAAGAGAGCTTTAAGTGATTTATAATTAAATAAGACATTTTTTTTTTCTGTTCATTAATTGAAAAAGAAAATTATTTTTGTTACAATGTACTGTATTCTGAAAACTTAAAGAGCCCCTGGCCTCAAAAACCAATTTCCTCTCAATTATAAATCATGAGACAGGACTTTTATAAATACACATATTTTGTGCCTTAACCCTTCAATACTCTCGCCTGGGAAGAAAACTTGTAAAGTAGGCAACCCGCGCTACAATTTCTATTGTAGACCCGGAATTGTTGACGTCAAGAATTCACTAAGTTGCCTACTTTACAGTTTTCAACCCCAGTTTGTGAGGCTGCAGAAGGGTTGAAGGATATAATATGTGTATGAATGATGGTCCCATCTCATGAATTTTACGTTTTTGATTAAATTGTTTGAGGCCTGGAGCCCTTTAAATTAGAAATTAGAAATATTTTTATTAACCCAGGCAGTTCATAGCTTCAAATTAATTATTGCTTTGTATTACAGTTACTATAATAAACGTAAGCTATATAACAAATATAGTAAATTATATGTATAGTAATTATGTAATATAGCATAAATTATGTTGAAATAAGCTAAAAATAAGCTAGCATAATTATTAAAGGCGTAGAACACCTTGAACAAAAAAAAAACTTGTCTAATATACCTAAACAACATAAATAAATATAATAGCACCTGTAACATACCTAAATATCAATTTTATTTTGACCGAAGTCATTGATTTCTAATTTATTTTCCATTCACAAAATGGTGCGTGAGGACAGTGACGTCACAGATCACGTGAACCAGGTGAGCTGTGACGTCAGAGTCCGCACGCACTATTTTATGAATGGAAAATAAATTGGAATTCAATGACTGCGCGGTCAAATCAACGTTGATTTTCAGGTATGTTAGGATATTAGACAAGTTTTTGTTGTTGAAGGTGTTCTATGCCTTTAAATGTGTATTTTAGCTCTTTCACTCAACAAACAGGATTGTATGATCTAACTTATTTAACCATTTAAATTCAGCGCGTGTTTTTCTCATAAGAATAACATTGCAAATGAAGCACGAGATTTAAAATGTAAAGTATATTACCATAACCGTGTATACAGTACGCTATCACATTGTCGCTTTATTGCTGTAAAAAGTACTACTAAAAAAGCTATAAAAATAATATAAGTTAATAATACTAGTAATATTTAAGTAAAAGATATCAAATTACAATTATTTTGAATTTTCAAAAGCAATAAATTAAATGGATAAATTAATTTATTCATGAAACAATTTTTTAGAATTAATTTAAAAGCCCTGTGGTGACCAAGGTGTGTCAAAAACGTAAAATTAATGAATTTAATTTTGTTGTTTTTTATTATGTTATTTTGACTACTAAGATTATTTGATCTTATATTGGCTTGTTACTTGGGGGTTAAACGTAGCTTATATAAAATTATTTATACGTCTTGCCCTAAGAAGGACAAAACTACGAAAAACTCTTAAATGAGAGCCCATATTTATTATTTAAAGCCATAAACCACATAAAACAACATGTGCTTTTTAATGAATAAACACGAAATGGGATCTTCAAAACTGTTGATAATTATTAACCAGAATGTTAATGTAGCCTCACGAGAGAGCGTGAAAAAACTGTAAAATATACAATTTACGTGAAAATTCATGTTTATGACGTCAGAAACATGCAAAAATTAGTATTAAAATGTTGTACAGGTTGCATAAATCAAAATTTCTGATCCCTGCTATGGAGCTACAGTTGGGTTTTGAGACAAACTAATGTTATTTATGAAAATGCCATTAAGTATTTTGTGATATAGATGCTTATGTTTTTCTCTGGTCTATTCCTATAATAGCGATTAAAAATAATATAAATAGGAAAAAATTATCGTTTTATCGTAAACAATAAATTACGTAATTAATGCTGCATTGAACAATAACTATATTGTAGAGCACAAATGTTGTTATTTTGTAATAACATAAGTAATTAATTATGCTGAACATCTTATATGCTAATCAGTCTAATCACTCTACAATATAGCATAAATTATTATGTTATGCAGAAATATTGCTGCATTGACCCAGCATTATAACGCATATTTATTTTTGTACAACCAACAATACCTAATTTTCTAATTAATCTTGGCGTTAATAAAACAAAAATTGCTCTACCTATTATAAATTTTGAATTTATATTCATAATAAATTAAATTTAAAAAAATATATTCTCATAAAACTATCATTACATAGTAAATTTACTACATATAATACACTAAAATGTGATTAAATATATATTATATGTATAAAAAAAATAGAAGAATTTATCTTAAAAAAATCACATAAAAATGCTATTTTGATAGTTTGCTGAAAATTTCTATGGTTACAATTTATCAATCTAGATGGGAATTTTATGCAAAATAAATCTCTACTTTTTTTTTCTATTTTTATATTTGAATTTTACCACTAGATTGCTATATATGAAATATATTACAGAGAGAGAGAGAGAGAGAGAGAGAGAGAGAGAGAGAGAGAGAGAGAGAGAGAGAGAGAGAGAGAGAGAGAGAGAGAGAGACAGAGACAGAGAGAGAGAGAGAGTTTTTGCATAAATATATATGCCCCTGTAAAGTTTGCAACTTGTGTTACATTTCCGATCAAAGAGTTGCGTGTATTTTAGGGGCTTCCGTAATACCATTGATTTTCTATAATGTAGTATAGTGTTTGAAGTTACGTATTGTTTTAACAACAAAAAAAAATTTAGATGTGATTTTACATGAAAAACATATTTGTTGGCCAGACTATTTTTTTAAAAAAATCTACTAAGCCCCATTAATTCATATGAAGCAATATTTTCATATCGGACAATCTATATTTCGCATTGCTAATTTTTAATTGTTACGAAATTACACCCTATTAGGGTGTATGCGGATGACGTCATATTTATTGCGCTTGGAGGCCATAATGGAGTAGTGCATAACATTGCTCAGCATAGGACAAACTTTGTTCAAGCCAATTTTTTTTGGGGGGGAAATCGGCTAATTTTTTGTTATTGTTATTTTTCTCACATACTTGATATACTAATTCAACATATTTACAGCATCAATGCTCTCAAAAATATTGCATAGTGTTTTTAAACTGGCAAAATTATTTTTTTTCCTATGCCACCCATGTTATTGAGTTATTCAACATGGCGTCGACTTTAACATGAATGCATACACCCTTAAAACAATAATGTTATGTAAGATGGACCATTGCTAAACTATAATGAATGAACTATTTAAATAAACTTCAACATGCATTTCTTACGGAAATATCGTTAATTAATTACAACAATTAAAAAAAATCATTACAAGTGGTCTATTGCCAAAGTATATATTATATTGAAAAATACATTGAATTTCTGAGATCAAAGATAGAATAAAAATATCAAATATTAATTTTTATAAAAATAAGATAAGTTTATTCCAAATAAAATACTAACAAGTAATAATTACACAGAGCATTTTGTTTAACTTTTTTTTAAAAAAATACAAATAATGATAAAAATATTTTATGATTTTTATATCATAAAATATTATTTTACATATTTATTGAAATATTTATAATTGTAAAATTGATGCATTATTTTTATATATTTGTGATAATTAAAATATTTATGGTGGTTTTCTTTTTTTATATATCTATATTTAAAAGCATAGCATACTAATATTAATTGAACTATGGGCCCCAATCATGTGATTCCGACCAAGGAATAGATTTTTTTTTTTTTTTTTTTTTTTTTTTAATTTGACATAATTTTATACGCCAACATAAGTAACTTTTTGTGCAACAGTCAAACTTTTGAAAATCATTTTTTTCACAACAAAAATTAGTAATTGTGAAATTTGTGTTATTCATGTCAAAAATTCTAAATTTGCGTGATAGACTCAACTTTGACTATTTGCAGACTTTTGATACTGGTGTAGAAGTCTTTTGATAAAGTCTAGTCTATAGTTGATTTTTGGACCGAGGTCAAAGTTCAAGGTCACCAAATCTTATTTTTAACTTAAAGGGTTATTTAAAAAGTTAACCGATTTAATATGAAAAACGAAGATATATGAATTTATTAAAAAAAATTATTGAGTACGTACTGTAACTATAAAATATTGTCTTTAACAAGCCCGAGGACCATAATTGTAAATAGGTTTGTACCTCTGGTGGCCTCTAAATAAAAAACATTTTAAATTATAAATATTATTTAAAAAAAATTTAAAACCGTTGAATTCTCTTGTAATCGGGTTTTATGCAAAAAAAAAAAAAAAAAAAAAAATGCTTGAAAGTTTATATTATTAATATGAGTTTGTGCTATAACAGAAAATTTGGAATATTTGAATTTGAATATTGTGAATTTTACTCTAAAAAAAACTACTACGTGAAATATTAACTTTCGGGGAAAAATATTTTTAAATATGAAATCATAACTTTACCATTGTTTTGCTAAAGAACAAATATTATTGATAAAAAATATTTAATTGTAATCATTCGGTTTTTAAACAACATAACATAGAATATGCATCAATATTGTTAAATTTTTAATACTATACTTTTTATAACAAAAAAAATATATAAATATTTCCATAAAAGTTAAATAATTTAATTATATTTATAATTTAATTTATCGAGATAAAAATTGTAAATTTCACTCATCAGCTTTAGTGTTTATAAATTATGAAATATTGTACATTATACATGTGTAATCAACCCATTTTATACTTGTTTTTTTATTTATTCATATTACTCGCTATTTTATTCATAATACAATAAAAATAAATTGTAATCACTATAATATAAAAAATGTTAATGAAGTTATGTTTTTATATATTTATATATTATATGCAAAATATTTTCAATAATGGAAAATACCTTTGTGACTCATAATTAAATAAATATAGTCATTAGTTTTTTTGTTTTTTTTTTCAATTGCATTCAATTCACAAGAGCTGTGATCGAAATGACACGGTAACGTACTTTATAGATACATGACGAGCCATGGGATTTTAAATTCAAGGCATAATAAACTTACTTTTTTAACATTTATAAAATTAAAATAATATTTAAAGGCGTAGAACACCTTGAACAAAAAACATATCTAATATCCTAACATAGATAAATATCAACGTTAATTTGGCCGGGGTCATTGATTTCTAATTTATTTTCCATTTACAAATTGGCAGCTGCGGGTTTATGACGTCACAACTTGCCTGTTTCCTTGCTGAGCTTCCTTCCTTCATTAGTGAGCTGTCACGTCACAAACCCGCAGATGCCACTTTGTCACGTGGTTTCCTTTTCCGGCACTTCCTTTTCCGTTTTTTAGAGTAAACATACGCACTCAACGTTAACCGTCCATACCATACCCTCTGCCCTTTCTGCCTCATCAGCCAATCAGAGTGAAGTTATAATTGCAAAATATCATGATCGTGACGTCACATAGGTGATAACGAAATTTTCAAAATGAAAATAAATACAAAATCAACGTGTTCATGTTTAATTTGTGAATAATATGTGAATTTGTATTCTAATATTATAAATGATAATAAGTATATGCTTTTTTTGTATTTTCAGGAGTTTAGTCATTATACAAAACTGAAACCTTTATGCTACATTGAAAAAAAAATTAATTACGTAATTTACGCTGCGTTGAATAGATAATTACTATATACCACTAATGTTGCTATTTTGTAATAACATAAGTAATTATTCTGAATATCTTATGCTATGTAGTATAATCACTATACAATATAGCATAAACTATGACGTTATGCATAAATGTTGCTGCATTGAATTAGCATAATTATTTCGCATTTTACTACTTGGTCGAGTATAATAACATAAATGTAATATAAATTTCGTAATATCATTCATTCGTGCACAGGTATTTTATTTACCTGCATTGATCAACGAACTTTTAGACGCTAGATAAGTGGTTTCTTAGTGTACGCATCTCATAAAAATTAAGGCTACAAAAATTTAAAAAAAGATGAGAAAAACATATAAAAGTAAATATTGATTATTGGTAAAAAAATTATTACTTTTTTTTTTTTTTTTTTTTTCTCTTCAATATAACATTTTATACATTTTAAATGTATAAAAAAAACTTAATTTTAGAACTTTAAAAGTATAATAAATGGTCGACACTATATATTATACAAACTCTATTTCAATAATATAAAATGGCCTCTTATATAATAAGTGTTATGTGTTTAACTATTATTAACGATTTTCATATATGTACTTATACGATTAATTATTCAAATGCGAAATAATAATTAATGTATATTTTAGTTTCATTGTATGTAATATTTATAATTTTGTTGCTTTATTTGAAACTTTTTTTTGTCCTTCTTTAAAACTTTAAAAAGTTAATTTATATATGAAAGCTGAAAATTATTAATTAACCAACAGTGTTTAATGATATATATATTATATATATATATATATATATATATATATATATATATATATATATATATATATATATATATATATATATATATATATATATATATATATATATATATATATATATATATATATATATAATAGGTGATACTATAGAAAATTATATGTGTTTTTAAAAGGAAAAAATAAATTTTATACTTTATGCTGCATTGAATAATTCTCACATTATAGAACACAAATGTTGCTATTTTGCATTAATATATTAAGTCATTATGCAGTACATCTTAACTATTATGCTATATAGTACAATCGTTTTACAGTATAGCATAAATAAGGTTGATATGCATAAATATTGCTGCATTGAACTAGCATAATTAATATGTATTTACTTTTTGTCCGTGAATATATAAATTTATTTATTGTAAACAATACCTACACCAATGCTTATTGTAACTCTTTATTGTTACTATATAATATTGTAACACTGGAATTTTACCTTTGTCTAGGGGTTTTTACTGTGGCTCGTTTGCGAGGTAAAAAAACAGGTACAGATAGGGTTAAGTAAGGAAAACACAAAATTTTATGTGGACCTTTTCGTCTTTTATTGTTTGAACAGAGAACACAGATTAAAAGAAAAGCAAATTATTTAAATCAAACAGGAAAACTCAAATTTGTATCAGAAGCACGTCAGAATGGAATGTGGCACGTGGCTAGCTTACGTATGTGTCGAAGCGACGATCTCACGTGGTGTCCAATCATGGGCCAAAAACGATCGTAACAATCCAATTACGATGAATGGTGGATCCCCAGTGGTGGTAGCAAAATATGACGTACTCTTCACAAAACAAAGGCAGGTACAATGACTGAAGTTTGCCGCAAGTGGGAAACTTCCTTCTGCGAGGCTCTGAAGGAGCACCTAGCCTGGGCAGCTCCGGCTTACAGAATGTCTCTCGGGACGGTCGGTAACGCTGCGCTCAGTAGCGACGAACAATTTTGCTATATTGGAATGGTGGGGGCAAGATTGACAATAAGGTTCAAATTCGGCAGATTTTACATACATTATGACCCTTATGACCAAAGTAGCTGTTGCTATGCAGCTGCAGCAAAACACACTGTTACGTAATATAGAAACTTCTAGAACCAAAATTATTATATAACACTAAAAGTTACATATAAAATGACAGGTAATACTGTTATGAACAAACTTTAATATTAAATTGATAATTCGATTGATAATCTCAAAATCATACTTTTGTACCATGAAATTATAAACTAAATGCAAATTCTTTATATTGCCAAAACTTCACGTGACATACGTTAGACAACGAATAATTAAGTAAAAACACGCAGAATTATAACTTGATTATAATATCAATAAAATGACGTGAAAACTAAATATTATATAAACGATGTTAGAACATTACGTAATATATTAGTAGCACGTGGATGCGAGGGAAGGCGAAAGAGAGAGAACGAGAGAGAGTGCTCGGCTGGCGAAGCAGGCTCATTCCAAGGTAACTAAGGATGGACGGCGGCGAGCTACAGCTTGCAACCACTCGGGACAAGACTGGACAAACTCTCATACAAACACAAAACTCAACCTCGCATTCTCATATACACATGAAACATACAATATTTTATTCCCTGATGCTTTTACTATATCTAGTCAACATAAAATACATCGCGTATATTTTATCACGCAAGCAAATTAATGATGATATAACATAAGATTTACACAGCATGCAAATCGCCGTAAAATACGGGGATTATGACGTACGTGATGTTAAATGATGATAACATGCAAAATGGCATTTAATTAAACACTTAAAATATTACGTGCATGAATTACGTATGTTACGTGCTAAAATTACGTAAACCTAATATTTTATATACAAAATATTACGACGAGCTGACTGGACGTTCGGCGTAACCTCATCGCTGGAAATGCGTCAACGCGGGCTAGCCGCCAGAAAAGCGTGCGCCAAGATGGCGTCATATGACACAAGACATGCATTACGCGAGATAAAACAATACGCGTGATAAGCAATGACATCAATATAATATAAGCATAGAAATCTGTATTTCATCAGATTTTTACATTTCCCCCCCGTGAAAAAACGAGAAGTTAGGTTGAACGAAATGTTGTATAGAGATTTTACGGGAACGTAGGTTTGCGGGATATATATTACGTGCATATTCAGACATCACGAACATTTAAACATCTACTTTTTTTAAAAAAAAACTTTAATATTTATAAATAAATTTTGATACTAAAATCAAGATAATTTTTTTTTTTGATGCAACTTTTTTTTGAGTGTAGCAAATTGGAACAGCAGAACGTGATGTTCTAACGAATAAAAAGAATGAACATATAAAAATGCATTTTTAGCAAAACAAATAATAGTACGCAGAACATTTTGAGAATACTTTACACTTTTTTTTTCAAAATAAAATATGACAATGTTTATAGTAAAACTAGTTTTTGAAATAAAAATTAAAATTGATATAACAGAATTTCAATTAAAATTTTTAATCTTTGAATAAAAAGTAATGAGTAAACATCGTGACATATAAACTATATATTAAAATAGAAGTTTCTTACAATTGTTACATGTGAATTTTCATTAATTACATTTTATTGTACTTTTTTACGTATGGTCTTACAATGTAAGGGTTGTTATTTAATAACCATACCGCTCTGGTTTCTTACTTTGACGTTTTGGGAGTGGGGGGTTTGGGTTGTTTGGGTCATCGTAGGGTAGATCAGGGGTATTTAGGTCATCAGATGCCCAAGGGGGTTTGGGGTTATGTGGCTTTAGTTGGTCAGCGTTGCGCCTGCCGGCATGTTCACCTTGTAGGGTGTGTAGCTCATAGGTGTTTGGGCCAATTTGTTTATGAATAAGGAAGGGGCCTTCATAAGGGGGGATGAGACTACTGGATATGCCTTTAGCAGCGTCGCTTAGTATGTTTGTTTGTCGCCACACTAATTGGCCTTCTTTAAGGGGGTTGGGCTGTCGTGACGTATTATAACGTTCTGATCTTGACTCTTTACTTTTTTGTATGTTGTATGTGGCGAGATCAATAGCATTTTGGAGGTCAAGCTTTAATTTTTGGGCGTAGGTCATAGCTTTGTCAGGGGTGAATTCTGGGATTGTGACATTGGGGTTTATAGTGAACGGGGAGTTCAGTTCACGTCCATAGTGTAACATTGCTGGGGTGAGGGTTGTTGTTTCATTTGGTGTAGTACGGAGGGCATAGCACAGGGCGGGTAGGTGACGATCCCAATGCTTGTGAACTTCTGCATAAGCTTTTATGCATTGTTTTATAGTGCGTATGTAACGTTCAGAGGGATTACCTTGGGGTCGATACGCGACGATTTTTTTATGGGTTATATTTAATTCTTCGCAAGCTTTGGTCCATGCTGTGCTAATGTACTGGGGTCCATTATCAGTGCGTATTTGGGACATAAAACCATTTCTACAACAGTAATCAACCAATTTTTCTACTATGACGCGAGATGTGGCAGTTTTTATAGGGTAAATTTCGACGTACTTTGAAAAGTCGTCAACGAGGATGAGGGCGTGTTGATTACCTTTTGACGATGATGGAAGGGGTCCGAAGAGGTCTGCACTGACCGCAACTCCAGGGGCACATGTGGTTTGAGTGGACATATAACCAAATGGTTTTTTGTTGGCTGGTTTAATGCGTTGACAAATTTGGCAACCACGGATGTAATCTTGTATGTCTTTTAACATACCATGCCAAGTATATGTTTGTTTCACTCTCGCTGTGGTTTTGCGAATGCCTAAGTGGCCGCTGAGGATATGGTCATGCATTGCACGTAAAACTGCATTGCGTAAATTAGGAGGGACTACAAGCCATTTTTCGTTGTTTTGACCTTTTTTATACAACACACTATTTTCGTTGAATTCATATACATTTTTTACTTTTTTATCATTTTGGGAGAGTAAGGTCATGACATTAAGAATGGTGGGGTCTGCTTTTTGCGCTGCGCGCCACTCATTATGTGAAGTGGGCAATTCAGGGTGCATGATTTGTTGCGTTGCCATACATTGGAGCGTAGGTGTGCTATTTTCATCGTAGTTAGCACAATTTTCTTGGGACTTTGTTTGTGCACCACAAAATAGTGAGTCTAAATTAAGGGTGTCAATATCTTCATCATACATATTTTGGGACTTTTCAATGTTATTACAACGTTTGCAGGAATGAGCAAGTGATGGGGGATTGCTTTGGTAGTTTTTGAATTTTAATTTAGTCTCACCTGGGGGGTCGTTGATGGGGAGTAAGTCGTCTTCGATCCGATTGAAAATTTCAGGGTCACTACCACAGGGAGCTCGTGAGAGTGCGTCAGCCACGGACATTGTGCGGCCTGGTCTGTGTTCTATAGTGAGGTCCATGCCCATTAGTCGAAGTGCCCATCTGCGAATACGGCCAGATGGTTCTTCTATGGTCATGAGATTTTTAAGGGCTGCATGGTCTGTCCATACAGTACAGTGTTGATACGCGATATAATGTTTGAATTTAGCTAAGCTATTAACAAGACTGAGGCATTCTAATTCTGTGATGCAGTAATTAGATTCTGCTTTGGACAAGGTACGACTTGTAAATGCAACGGGACGTAAACCTTTTTCACCTTGTTGGAGTAATACAGCGCCGATGCCCTCTGTGGATGCATCGCATTGTATAATGAACTCTTGGTCCATTTTGGGTAGCATGAGGCACGTGTCTGCTGTGAGTGCAGCACAAAGGGAGTCAAATGAACTTTGTTGCAGGGATGACCATTTCCAGGAGTTTTCTTTACGTAATAACAAAGTAAGGGGCTTGGCAAGGAGTTGGAAATTATATATATAATGTCTAAAGAAACCTATCATGCCTAAAAATTGTTGTATGTTTTTTCTTGACTTAGGGAGGGGATAGTTATTTATGGCTATAACTTTTTCGGGGTTGGGTTTAATGGAGCCGTAGGATATAATGTTGCCTAAGAGTTTTACTTCTTTACAACATAGTTGGACTTTGGAGGGATTTATGGTGATACCTGCTTTAGATAGACGGGAAAGGACTTCTTCAACATGGAGGGCGTGTGATTTTGCATCAGGGGAGTATATAATTAAATCATCGATGAAGGGAATTACGTAATTGTATGTTATACCATCTAGGATCTTATGCATGATACGTTGAAATATGAACGTGGCGGGTTTTATACCTAAGGGCATTCGCTTATAGCGAAAACAACCACGATGAGGAGTAATGAATGCAGTTATGTCTCTACATTCTGGTTTTATTTCAAGTTGGTGATAGCCAGAGCTTAAATCGATGACTGTGTATACTGCACTGTTACCCATTTGGGAATATATGTAATCTAACCTGGGAATTTCAAACATTAAAGATTTAATTATAAAACCATTGATGGGGCGGTAATCAATAATTAATCTCCAATTAGGGGGAAGACCTTTTTGTTGTTTCTTTTTTAATAATACTGGACAGCATGCCCATAAGTTGGTAAAGCATGGTTCGATGATATCATTTTCAATATCATCGTCTAAGTGTTTATCCATGATATCAAGTTTGGCACGTGTGGCGGGGCGGGAGCGAGCACGAAAAGGGGTTGCATTGGGGTCGACTTCAAACTCACATTGATAATCTTTTATTTTACCAGGCTTACTTGAAAATAAACCTCTTTGCATGAATCGTTGTAATATTTTTTTCATACGTGTTTTGTCTTCGTAGCTACCTTCGACCTTGGACATGATTGACTCGAGCCAGTTGTTATTGACTTCAATATTATAACATGAAAATATGTCGGAGGGCTTTGCAAATGGAACAATCTCTTGTTCTTCGTTACCAATGGTCCAACCATTTTCTGCTATATTTAAGTTTAATTTTGTTGCGCGCATGAAATCGCGTCCAAGAATGACTGCTTTATTTAGGCCAGGGAGGACAAAGAAACGTTGTTTTCTAGGATTATTAGCCCATGTAAAATTGATATTTATCATTTGTTTAATTTGGGAGGAACCTTGGGCTAAATTGAGGGGGATATTTACATCTTTGAATTTAAAGTTACGGGCACGTAACTCTTTTGCAACATCTTCACCAATGAAACAATGACTTGAACCACTGTCTAGCAGTGCTAATTTTTCTTGACCTAATATTTTTATAACGATGAGGGGTTCGTCGCATTTTGGAGGGACATTGGGTACTTTTTCTTTTTCACCCGTTACTTTGGGTTCGTCGACATGTAAATTATTTATTTCTGTGAGGACATTTCTCCACTTATCAGTTTCAATTGTAATACTGGAGGGCAAGGGAACATGTTTATATACAAGGGGGTTTGGGGAGGGAGGGTGCTCCAAGGTCTGACCTTGTGCGTTTAGACGTCGCATTTTTTTATTTAACCTATAGCGCCTATTTTTCATCGTTCTACGACGATGACGTAAATATTTTTCACGACGTGCGTTATACTCGTCGATAAATGATATAATAGATTGCATATATCGTTGTTCTTTAAGAGCGTCTCCCTCGCGAAACCATTTTAGTTTGGCGAGGGGTCGTTGGGGTTTTTTGGGTTGGAATTACAGGGACGACTATTTTGACAATCACGGGCTATGTGATTTAAGCCTTGGCACCTATAACATATAATAGGTGGACGTTTTTGTTGTCTTTGGGGTAGTAAACCACGTGGGCTTGTGTCATCTCGACGTGTGAGTAGGGGTGGTGGGGGTGGGATGGTTTTATTCACAAGATTATTATCATAAGCAAGGGAGGGTTCGACGACTTGAGTAGGAGGAGGTGGGCGTACGTATAAACGTGATTGGAGGACTGCATCTTGGATGCGGTGGGCTTCCATGGATAATTCACGTAATGAATTATATATACGACCATAAGTGTACTGACGATATGTGGGGTGCATTTGGGATAATACTCTGTTGACTTTATCATGCTCTGTATAATTACCATCTAATCGACGATAATATTCGGCGATGACTTGTACATAGGAGGAGAGGGGTTCATCAGGGTCTTGCGTTCGTAGGTCTAAATCACGTAATAGACGTTGTTTATACGTGTACGATGCAAATTCAGACAAAAATAATGATTTAAATTCTAACCACGTTGTAATATTATTGTGGAGCGACCACCATCTTGTTGCCTCGCCTTCTAGTATGAATGGCATGTGCGAGTGCAAAAGACTGTCGGGAGTACGACGTATAGAGTGGGCATACCTTTCAAATTCCGCAAGGAAATCTGATGGTGATTTTGGGTCTCCTCTACCAATATACTTTGGCATGGGTAGTTTGGGTATTGGGTCATTTTGCAATGATGGGGGTGGATAATACATAAATGGGGGTGCAAATGTTTGGGATACGCAAAAAGGTTGTTGTTGTGGCATACAGGGCATAAAACGTGCTTGTGGATGTGCTTGGGGCATGGGAGACACGATTGGTGGGAGTGGATTTTGTGCCGGTGCAGCTGGTGATGTGATATGCGATGTTACGCAAAGTGGTGCTGTTGGCAACGTTGACACGGGATTATACATATGACTACACGTTGTCACGTTAAAACGTGGTGCTGGAGGATGTACAATACTACTAAGCACATGTGCTTGCAAGACGGGTGGGTGTTGTGGGCCTTGGGATAATAACTCGTTGAGACGTTGCTGGGTTATGGCAATATTTGTTTGCCATTTTTGCACAGGGTCGTTACTACTACCAGGGTACACGTTATTACCACCTGCATTAGTGCTATGCACAAATGACGAGGTGATGGGTGTGGGGATGGAGAACGTCGATGTGGTGTTGTTGTGCAACATGGGACGGGATGAAACTGACAAGGGAACATTTGACATATTATTAACACAAGTACTTACAATTAAAACATTGGACATAACAACATTATTAAAATTATGATTAAAACCGCTGCCCTGCGAAAAAGGACCTGCAGGTGTCACGTTGGCAGTGGAGACTGTCACAACGCCTGTACCAAATACCATGGCACTCGGGGTGGGGTGCATTTCTGCTTCGGGGTCAGAATCGCTTGATTCAGGGTTCCCAGGGATCAACCTGGTTTTGTACCTTTTTCTCTTTCCAGAGCAATCCGCCATTTTGTGAAAGTAGGGCTTTTTATACACGAGAGTTATATACCAAACACTGAGTACGTATTTTATACAAGGAATGTGACGGGACTCAATTTTTTACAAAACATGTCACACGGGATTGTCACGAGCTGTTTTTTTTTTTTTTGTACGGGACACGCGGGAGAGAGAGAGAGAAAACAACTTTTACATATTGCAACACATGGTGGAAAATTGGAGGAATTTTTGACGTTACGGGGTTTATATGGCTCAAAGAATGTGAACGAAAAATTGGGACACGTGAGAGAGAGGGGGAGAGACAAATTTTTACGTTTTGCACACGTGGTGGAATTTTGGAGGAATTTCTGACGTTACAGGGCGGGGCAATTATGGGTCAAAAAATGTGTGGAAAAGAATTTAATACAATGTGTGTTCTCAAAATTTACAATTTTGCGATATGGGGGTGGGTGGGTGGGTGAATTTACCGGCCGAGATCCCCAATTCTGTAACACTGGAATTTTACCTTTGTCTAGGGGTTTTTACTGTGGCTCGTTTGCGAGGTAAAAAAACAGGTACAGATAGGGTTAAGTAAGGAAAACACAAAATTTTATGTGGACCTTTTCGTCTTTTATTGTTTGAACAGAGAACACAGATTAAAAGAAAAGCAAATTATTTAAATCAAACAGGAAAACTCAAATTTGTATCAGAAGCACGTCAGAATGGAATGTGGCACGTGGCTAGCTTACGTATGTGTCGAAGCGACGATCTCACGTGGTGTCCAATCATGGGCCAAAAACGATCGTAACAATCCAATTACGATGAATGGTGGATCCCCAGTGGTGGTAGCAAAATATGACGTACTCTTCACAAAACAAAGGCAGGTACAATGACTGAAGTTTGCCGCAAGTGGGAAACTTCCTTCTGCGAGGCTCTGAAGGAGCACCTAGCCTGGGCAGCTCCGGCTTACAGAATGTCTCTCGGGACGGTCGGTAACGCTGCGCTCAGTAGCGACGAACAATTTTGCTATATTGGAATGGTGGGGGCAAGATTGACAATAAGGTTCAAATTCGGCAGATTTTACATACATTATGACCCTTATGACCAAAGTAGCTGTTGCTATGCAGCTGCAGCAAAACACACTGTTACGTAATATAGAAACTTCTAGAACCAAAATTATTATATAACACTAAAAGTTACATATAAAATGACAGGTAATACTGTTATGAACAAACTTTAATATTAAATTGATAATTCGATTGATAATCTCAAAATCATACTTTTGTACCATGAAATTATAAACTAAATGCAAATTCTTTATATTGCCAAAACTTCACGTGACATACGTTAGACAACGAATAATTAAGTAAAAACACGCAGAATTATAACTTGATTATAATATCAATAAAATGACGTGAAAACTAAATATTATATAAACGATGTTAGAACATTACGTAATATATTAGTAGCACGTGGATGCGAGGGAAGGCGAAAGAGAGAGAACGAGAGAGAGTGCTCGGCTGGCGAAGCAGGCTCATTCCAAGGTAACTAAGGATGGACGGCGGCGAGCTACAGCTTGCAACCACTCGGGACAAGACTGGACAAACTCTCATACAAACACAAAACTCAACCTCGCATTCTCATATACACATGAAACATACAATATTTTATTCCCTGATGCTTTTACTATATCTAGTCAACATAAAATACATCGCGTATATTTTATCACGCAAGCAAATTAATGATGATATAACATAAGATTTACACAGCATGCAAATCGCCGTAAAATACGGGGATTATGACGTACGTGATGTTAAATGATGATAACATGCAAAATGGCATTTAATTAAACACTTAAAATATTACGTGCATGAATTACGTATGTTACGTGCTAAAATTACGTAAACCTAATATTTTATATACAAAATATTACGACGAGCTGACTGGACGTTCGGCGTAACCTCATCGCTGGAAATGCGTCAACGCGGGCTAGCCGCCAGAAAAGCGTGCGCCAAGATGGCGTCATATGACACAAGACATGCATTACGCGAGATAAAACAATACGCGTGATAAGCAATGACATCAATATAATATAAGCATAGAAATCTGTATTTCATCAGATTTTTACAATATGAACTGTCTGGGTCAATAAAGTGGTATTTTTTTATTTTAACAAAATAATTAGTGATCGTTCCACACAAGATTTTTTTTTTTTTTTTTTTTTTTTTTTTTTAACTTTATGAACAACTTAGTATTTAACTGAATAGTCTGAAAAACGAAAACAGATTAAATAAAAGATTAAATTTTTTACAATAAGTAAAAGCTGCAAATTACTATTTACTACCATATAAGATAAACGTTTTTTATTATTATTTAGTTTATCGGTACGCAAATATTATGAAATTCAAATTCATTTTTAAATAAGATTTTTTTTTGTATTGAAACAGTAATAAAATTCACACATAAATATATTACCATAACAAGTTAACCCATAAGTTTCCATTTAAAAAAATGATGGTTATTACTTATTAAAATAACGTAACTTTTTTTTTAAACGAACTTTGATGTGCGTACATAATTATTTAATTTAAATTTGAGAAACATATAATAAAATAAACATAAAAAAGTGAGAGTATTTTTATCATACACTACCATAAGATATAAAATGAAATTATATAATAACAATAAAAACCATAATATTTATTTAACATGATTAATTTAAATATATATATTGCATTCAAGCCCATACTACAATATGAGGTTTCAAAATATTATTTAAAAAATGTGGTACAATTCATTATAATATATTTAGCATAAGATATTAACTAATATTTTAATACAATAATCCTAAAATTTATTTATATAATTTAATGCTTTGTAATCGAATTACCTAAAAGTTATTTATAAACATCTAAACAGAAAATTATGACAAAATTCGTCCCATAAGCTACCATAAGATTAACAATAAAAAAATATTACGTATACCCCAAAAGAAAAAAAAATGGTGTCACATTGGTTTTAAGTCTCATTTAAAAGAAATCAAATTCAAGAATAAACGGAAATAGGAAATTTGATAGAAATTGTCATGAAAATGAAGCACCGCAATTTATCCATAAGGTGTGTCATTTATAGATATAAAATAATAATCTTTTATTATAATATGAATTAAATTGAAATTAAATTAAATTTGAGTTCTCAATCGTTGAATTAGTAAAAGAGGAACTAGTAAAAACCATAACGAAACATTATTTTTGTCCCATAAGCTATAATATACCATAAGATATAAATATAATTGACAATTTTTTTTTATTATTAATTTGACATGTTACCACAAAAATTATCAAATTAAAATTAAGATTAGACTTACCAAAAAAAGAAAAGCCGATGTAGTTTCTTCAGTAATAAACCTCAGTTATTAGTATTTCTATAACTAAGGTTAAAGTTTATATACAACAATATATACGCTTGATATTTTGAAGCTCGGAGAACAGTTTTGTCACCACCACTCTCTCCGAACTACCACTCACACTGAGAGTGTAGGGTACCAACCCAAGTTATACCTACCCTCACAAAGAGATATTCCCTATTGCGCATGTCCCATATCATCTACTTCACGCCGGCGTTTGGCTTGAACTTATACTCAAACATAACTAAAATATCGAAATTTTATATACTATCACAGTCGATTAATCGTTATTACTTATAGTAATTATACTTTATATTTTTCTACAGGAAAGTTTGTCTTTATTTTATATGACGTCTTTATATAATATAAGATGTTTCTTTTTTTATTATTGAAATATAATAATAATTTTTTTTTAATTAATTGTGTTTTTTTAAACGTATTCATTTTTTTAAATATTTTTATAATGAACTGCTTTAAATTATTATATAATTTATAATGGTTGTATTACATTTTTTAAAAGTGTTAATTGGATTATAATTTTAATATTTTTTCCTTTCCTTTAATTTATTAATTAAGGTATAGCGGATATTTGTAATGAAAATTAGATTTTCTGCACACCTTTTTTTTATACTTTTGCACCAGAGTAAAGTATTTCCTCTTTTCTACGCTCTCTAAAAATTGGTGCAAAATTTCAAAATTCAAAAAAAAATAGTAATAAATAAATAAAAAAAAAAATCTTCGAAATTCAAAACTCTTTGTATCATTTTTTTCATCCAACATACATAATACAATCCAATGCATTAGTCTAGGTTATTGCCATAACTGACAATATAGAAATGATTGTCAAACTATTTACAACATACAAATAAAAAAAAAAATAAAAAATGGCACTCATGTATAAAATTACAATTTGTATTTAAATTGTTTCATCATTCATATCATATTCATCAATTGAGTAATACTGCTTATTTAATAGGAAAAATTTTAGTTGTTTTTTTAAAAGCTATTAAATCATTTTGCTTTCTCATATCTAAAGGCAACTTATTATAGATATTCAGACAACTACAGAAAGGACCCTTATAATACATTTTAGTTCTTTTATATAATATACTTTTAATTATATTTGTATTTCTAGTATTATGGTTATGATATGATTTATTTTATAGCTTTTAAAGAATTCGATATTGTGTTTCACTTTCATTGCACATTCCATGATAAAAACACCAGGCAAAGTAATATATTTAAAATTTTGAATAGATCTCTGCACTCTGCTCTAAATTTAACATCACATATTATACGTATGACTTTTTTTTGTAGTTTGATATTTGTGCATTACTTTAGTTACGAATCCCAACTTATTGACGATATACATTTTTGAGTTATTATGAATACAGCTAAAATAATGCATTGTGGCAAATTATTAACAATAGCTATTTTAACATAAATTAGCTTAAAACAACTTCAATTAGCTATTGTTAATAACGTGCTAAAACGTATTATTTTAGCTATACTCATAATAACTCAAAAGTGTGTATCTTAAATAAGTTAGGATTCGTAACTGAAGTAATGCGCCCTTTTCTGATAATAAAAAGAAGTAGAGGATAGTAGTTTAAAACTGATACCTACTAAACATTGTTTTTAAACATTCATGCTTATACATCAAATTATACTGCGTAGAGTATACCTAAAATTGTTCCAATTTTGATACTAGAGATTGAGTAGAGATTAAGCATTTAAAATGTTTACTCTCTACCAGTGAATGTTTACTCACTACCAATAGTACATGGTTACTGTCTACAAGTGAAATGTGGTAGACAGTGACAGTATACTCTAATGTTTACTCACTACCAATAGTGCATGGGTACTGTCTGCTAGTGAAATATAGTAGACAGTATACTCTAATGTTTACTCACTATCAATAGTGCATGGGTACTGTCTACTAGTGAAATGTGGTAGAGAGTATACAGAGAATCCATGTATCTTTTGTACTCATCATACTCACATCAACACTATAGCCACTAGAAGATTGAATATTAAGTGACAATTATACACCCGTGCTTTGACGTATAATGAAAGCATTTCGTATTTTAAGTACTCTAAATATGTGTGTGTTGTGAGTAAACATTTGTTTCCTTATAATGTATATATTATAATGTTTTTAAAGAATAATAAGAAAGGTCAGTAACACAATTATTACAAGATGTTAATCCAGAGAGGACCACCCAATAAACAGGAAACAGCTATTTGGCAAAAAAAAAAAAAAAAAAAAAAAAAATGCTCCGAATAAATCATTCAATTTTTTATTTATTTTTTTTAATTATTTCAATTTATTTATTACCTAAAATCATTAAATAATTGATCGATTTTTATTGCTGAATTTTTAAAATTTTATGTTATTGATAAGCGTAAATAATGCTGAGTCTATAGCAATTCTGCCCCTTAATAGATAGGCAACTTTTCGTACACCCGTTGAACTACCTGTGAATCATATTACTATTATAATACTTATTAAAAAAAATTGTTAAAAAAAAAAACAAAAAATAAAATCAAGCAATTAATAGACAGTCGGTATTCTGAAGATAATGTACTTCTATAAACTCTCCATTTATAAAGAGATTCTTCTTTTATTAATTTTACGTAAATTATCGTGCAGTCGCAGAATTAAAAAAAAAAGTCATAAAATACGCTTTCAACGTATACTTATGCTCTTATACTGTAGTACAACATCAACATAATATAATGTTAATCGTCTACATACTGCGTCTTTGCTATGTTGAAAAAAAAAAAAGTGACTTTGCAGTCACGTTTTTTAGTGGTCAAAAGTAACCTTGCTGTTACGACATTATACTATAACTATTTAAGCTCTAAAAGAAAGAAATAATTACGTAATTTGTGCTGTACTTTTGACATCGTAGTATAAAAATGCTTAATTGTAAAAAAAAAAAAAAAAAAATGCTGTATGTACAACATTAAATTTGGGACATGTAACAAAATTATTATTGATTATAGCATAAATTATGTTGTAATGAATAAATATTACTGAATATAGGCTAACATTATTATTACTTTAGCTTTTTTTTGTGCGTGATGTATAGGGTGGTTGCATTCATGTTAAAGTCAACGCCATAAGTGAATACTAAATAACATGGGCAGGTATGAAAAAACGACACATTTTGCTAATTTAAAAATACTTATTGCAATATTTCATAAGCATTGATGCTGTCAATAGGTTAAATTAGGTTTTTGAAGTATGTGAGAAAGATGATAATAACAAATTAACTATAGTTATTATACGTAAAGTTCATATGTAATTTTGTAAAGAAAATCACGTTTGTCCAGTGGTGAGCAATGTTATTAATTGCTCCAGAAAGGCGTTGAAGAGCATTCAGAATGACGTCATGCTCATACATTCTATAATAATTACTTTCTATGCAAGTAATAAATTTTTTTTTAACTGCGAT
Organism: Ecdyonurus torrentis; assembly: GCA_949318235.1. Lineage (NCBI taxonomy): Eukaryota > Metazoa > Arthropoda > Insecta > Ephemeroptera > Heptageniidae > Ecdyonurus > Ecdyonurus torrentis. The sequence goes on from OX439134.1 coordinate 17,397,416, forward strand.
GGTTAACCATGTTTTAAAATATACTATGCTTTCAAAAAATTTTTTCCAGAGAATAGTAGGAACAAACTTCAATTCAACACACAACAAATTGATGTAATTAGATAAGTATACACGGACAAAAATAAATACGTAATAATTATGTTAGCTCAATTTCAGTACAATTTGTTCAATACAGCATAATGTTTACATAATAGATATGTTAAAGAGCATAAATATTATAATGTACAGCATAATTATTTATGTTGTTCTAATTTACCATCATTTATGCTATATTGACATAAATACAGCATAAATGAGGAAGTCTACACGAAGTTAACCCCTAGGTTTGAATACGTCATTTGAAAGAAAAAAATTAGTAGATAAACTTGGCATAGGCAATTACCTAAAATCAAAATTAATTAAAATCAAGAAGACAATTGAAGATCGGATGTAAACAAATGACATGATAGTCGGCAAAGGGTTGGGAATTGAACATTTTATTTTTTTATTTTTTTTTAATAAAACGTCAATTTTCCAGGTAATTGCCTATGCCAAGTTTATCTACTACTTTTTCTCTTTCAAATGACGTATTCAAACCTAGGGGTTAACTTTGTGTAGACTTCCTCATTACGTAATTTATTCTTTACGTGCACGTTATTTATGTTTGCAATGAGTGCACTGGTATTAAAATGTGATGTAACTATGCAACTATTGTCAAGTCGATAAATTCATAAGTGTTAAGTATGTAATGTAATTTCAATATTTTTAATTACTATTGAAGTACAATATAAATGACACTTGATGTAATAACCTCGTTCGTACCAATGAACTACATGGGTCAATACAGTTCACTTTGTCTTATTTATAATATAGTTAAATATGAAGCAAAATAATAAGGAAAATAGGTTAAAGTAGTTAGTATAGGGGGTGAACGACTGAGTCAAATGAGTAACTTTATTTTTACAATAATTCTTTTTACGTTATTTATATTCAGCCAAAAAAAAAAAAAATCTTTAAAATTTAATGAAATTAATAAAAAAAAAAACTAAAATTTTTGTATTAATATAACTTTAAAAATGTTTCTATATTTTAACTTAAAAGTTGGCGTTAAAATTTGAATTTTCACATATTTACATTGTTATCTTTAAAGTGGAATAACATATTTGATCGTGTTTGCATGTGTGTGACGTAACTTAACTTTTAAGTAACATTTCATCTTTACTTCATGTTAATTTTATATTTCACAACCGTTCAGTTTGTCAGATATCACTGATATCAGCCGGTCACCTTAAGGCGGTGGGGGACCGACTTGGACCGGAAATCGCTAAAAGAAGAACTATATTTTCCCCATAATTTTTTGTACGTGATTTAATTCCAATAAAACAAACACTATAATTTTCAACTAAAATCAAGTAAATTTAAAATATATATTTTTATATCAAAATTATTTTTAATTATATTTTTAATTGTAAACAAGTTTCTAATTTGACTAAAATTTCCCGCTCAAATTTAAATTTCCACATTTACATGTTATCTTTAAAGTGTAATAACTTAAATATTTGATCGTGTTTTCACATGTTTGACATAACTAAATTTTTAAGTAACATTTTTTCTTTACTTTGTGTTATTATTGTTATTCGCAACCGTCCTAGTTTGCGAGATATCAGTCGGTCACCTACCCCCTTAATAAATAAATATATTTTTTAAATAAATTTTGATTCTATATCAAGGAACCATGATTTTGATATTGTAGTTCGACTTTATTGATCAATCGATTGATTTATTATTGGTTAGTGCTTTATTCATTGATAAATTGATTGATTGATTGATTGATTGATTGATTGATTGATTGATTGATTGATTGATTGATTGATTGATTGATTGATTGATTGATTGATTGATTGATTGATTGATTGATTGATTGATTGATTGATTGATTGATTGATTGATTGATTGATTGATTGAATGATTGATTGATTGATTGATTGATTGAATGATTGAATGATTGATTGATTGATTAATATTTTAAATGATTGATTAATATTTTAAATGATTGATTAATGTTTTGATTTTTTGATTGATGCTGGATTGGTTGTTTGATTCATTGATATATTAATAAATACATTAATGTAAAATTTTTACTATTAATTTAGTTGCTAGATTCTTTATTTATTTATGCATGTTTTCTCTCTTTCTTTCTCTCTCTCTCTCTCTCTCTCTCTCTCTCTCTCCTTCTCTCTTTCTTTTAATAAATTTTGAAGTAACGCAGTACACGCAATTATCACTGTTAAAAAGCACAGCAATAAAAAATAATAAAAAAAAAAACGTAATAAATATAATATAATAAATATTAAATATAATATTATAAAATAATATTTCCTTAGAAGAGTTTGCAGAGTGCTGCCATCTGTTACATTTCGCCCTACTTTTCAAATCACGAGAAGTTGCAATCTTTTTTATTTGATGGTCGGCGGTTAACTTATTTCTCATGTCATATCGTGTCCATTGATAGAGGAAAAATATGTAGTAATAGTAATTAACAAAGAAAACTAACATTAAAAATTTACATTATTGACATCAACAATGCGTAAAATTAATCTCTGTTTTTCTACAATATCGGTGTCAAATCAAATTCCTTTTTTGGTTTTTCTTTTTACAGAAATAATATTATTTAAACAATAAGCAGGGGTTTTATGAGGGGACAAGTAAAAGTAAGCAAAAAGGGTGGTCAGGGGGAGGGGGGCTCTGATTACGATCTCCTAAATTTCACGGATAAAGATAAATACGTAATAATTATGCTAGATTTTTTTCAGCAACATTAATGTAGTACAACATATAATGCTATGCTGCATAAAAATATGTAACAATGTATTCAAAATGATAACAATAAAATATTATTCTACAGCATAATTATTTATGCTGTTCCACGCAACATTTGTGCTATATAATGACATAAAATGCAGCGTAAATTACGTAATTTATTCTTTATGTGTTCTATAACTGTCACTTTCTTCTCTCTCTCTCATATACAAGAAAATAATACATTAAATAATTTATACTGCATTTATGTCATTCTAGCACAATTAATGCAAAATTGGAACAACATAATTAATTATGCTGTACAACATAATATTTATTCAATGTTACATATTTATTATGCAGTATAGAATAAATTATGCTATATTTAACAAATAATGCTAAAAATGAGCTAGCATAATTATTACGTTTTTTGTCCGTGTACCTACATATTAAAAAGAATTAAAGAAACATTTCTTACAGTAAGACAAAAGACCAATCTAATATATATATATATATATATATATATATATATATATATATATATATATATATATATATATATATATATATATATATATATATATAAATCGCAAGTACAATCGATTGAACACAAATAGTACTGACATACATTACAATACATATAAAGCTAAAAAGCACGAATTTGTAATCATTCAAAATATATTCTTGGATATAAAAAATATAATAAAAAAATATGCGATGAATACGTTGTTGGAATTCTTGATTAGTTTACTATCGTCATTAAAGAATCATTGATTTTTATTTTTTACTTCCCATATATACAAATATCTATGGCAAAATGTGGTATTTATGTACAGTATAACACTCAGAAAACAAATGTTTACTGACAACGCACAAATGTTTTAGTGATGCTTTACGTAATGCATGGATTGTGTACGTATGTCAAAGCACGAGTGACACGAGTGTACACGGAGAGAAATTATGGATTGGATTAACTCAAAACGTTATTTAAAAATAAACCATTTCACTTCTTGGTTTGATATAACTGAAACTTGAGTTTGTATAACTCATGTCATATTCATACCAACTCAAGTTTTAGTTATATCAAACCAAAAGAAGTGAAGTGGTTGGTTTTTAAATAACGTCTTGAGTTATTTCAATCCATAATTTCTTTCCGTGTATGTTTACTAATTGTATTCAATCTTGTAGAGGCTATAGTGTCGATGTAAGTATGATGAGTACTAAAGATTAATGGGTTCTCTGTAAACATGAGACTGTCTCTCACAATGGTAATACAATACAATGGTAATAAGTAAATATTCACTGGTACAGAGTAAACATTTTAAAAGTTTACCCTCTAGTATCGAATTTTGGATAATTTTATGTAATACCCCTCTACATAAATACAAATTAATACGAATTATAATTTGATGTATCAGCATGCATGTATAGAAGCAATGTTTAGTATAAAAAATATGAGACTCTACTACTAAATGTTTTTACGATGACTTTAAGTGATTTCGCTCACATTCGCTACCAATTCAACGTACTACGCATGTGCAGTACGTTGAAACGGATGTGAGTGAATTTATTTTTAAGTCAGCTTCAAAACAGTGATTGCTTATGTTTACCTAAAAAACTGAAAAGGAAGTGCCGGAAAGGAAACCACGTGATGGTAAAAGTGGGAGGTACCTCAGGCCTATCTTGCCGGCTGGTATAAACTTTTCTCACACTTTTTACCATCACGTGGTTTCCTTTTCCGGCACTTCCTTTTCCGATTTTTAGGAAAACATAAGCAATCAATTACTTCTATATTAGTCAATATTACTATAATGTTATATACTATAAATGAACTGCCTAGGTCAATAAAGTTTCATTATTTGTTATTTATTTCTACGTGTAAAAGTTCCATTACGATATTAAAAAATGAGTGAGTGTACCTTCGAGCTTATTCCACGTACTGTGCATTATAATATGTACTGTACAGTACATCGCACTTATTTACATAATATAATATTCTAACCAGGAACTTTTTTTTTTATTATTTTTTTTTTTTTTCATTGAAGAAGTTTTGCTAGGGGAAAAATATGTTTTTGATGTACATTATAAATTAGTCTAATATTTAAATGTTAGTACATTATGCTCCAATTTTTATGTGTATGCACCTCACGAAAAATATTGTGTGTTCAAGGTGCACTCAAAAAAATGGTGCATTACTTCAGTTACGAATCCTAACTTATTTGATATAAACACTTTTGAGTTATTATAAACAGGTAAAATAATGCATTTTAGTAAATTATTAAAAATAGCTAATTTAACTTAAAATAGCCGAAAATAACTGAAAACAACTTGAAGAAGCTATTGTTAATAACTTGCTAAAATGCATTATTTTAGCTGCTCATAATAATTCACAAAAGTATATCTTAAATAAGTTAGTATTCGTAACTGAAGTAATGCACCCTTTTTTTGGGTGACATTTTGTAACATAGGGCTTCAAAGCCCTCAAAACTCCTTCAAAAAGTTATTATTAATTATTAGTAGTTTTACTAGTTCACTAGTAACAATTATAGCAGACATAAAAATTACATTATACAAGATATCAGCCTATCACCCCCCCCCCCCCCCAAAAAAGTTAATAAATTTGTCCACCGAATCATTATGACAAATATTACTAAAATTAAACTATATAATTCTTATTATACGCATTTTTTTTTTATCGTGACTTTGATATTAAAATAAAATATTTCTATTATTTCTATACTACATAATAATTTCAAAGATAGCTATCATTTCATTATATTTACACAAATCTATTTATATTTTTATTTCATTATTTATTTAATTTAAAAAAATGCAAAGTTCAATAAATGAAAAAAAAAAAAATCAAATCAATTTTTGTAAACAACAAAATTGAAATATCACAAAATTTATGATTACATTTTTGTCACGATTTTTCCATTACACTGCATTGACAATGGCAGTGAGTATTGTTTTCTTTATCTGTTCCATTGTTGGTCTTGTAATACATAGTTCGCACTTGTCACTTCAATACATGAGTTAGTGAGTGCTCGCGCAAAACCAATCATGTGCAACGATAACAAAAATTGCTACTTTTTTTAGTATTATGTGCACTTGTTCTCTCTCTCTCTCTCTCTCTCTCTCTCTCTCTCTTTGACGTAAAACTATTCTTTCTGTTAACTCACACGTTGTTTTTTTACTACACAGTATTTGGGAGGTGCATGGTTGATGTGATTGCACCGACCAGCCTGCCTAGATGTTTCCACGGTTTCTCTAGGCTGTCATGGCGAATGCCGGGCTGTGTACTTAATATCCATTGACTGATAAAGCAATTGTTTTGAGGCTGACTTTAAGACAAATTGATTCATCTCACGGCCTCAAAACTGTTACTTCTTCATTTTTTCAATAGAACTTCCCGGTTAAGCACGCTATATCACCCTTTGTTTTGTAAACCTAACCACGGTCAACTTCCAGTTCTTATCAAACTCAGGTAAGGCCCTGCTTTGTATGTACAGTCATTTTACTAAAAAAAAAAAAATCTATTGGCTTATATGGCCAAATAATGCAATTGGAGCTCATTGGTTCAGCGCGCGGGGTGCTGCGGAGAAAGCTAAGGATCCCTTAATTTCACATTAACATTTATGGGGAAAAACACTTTTTTTTTTTTTTTTTTTTTTTTTTTTTTTGCGATTTTTGAGAAAACCATCACCGATTTTGAAGAAATTTAAATGAGAAATACAAGACTTGCTTTACTTTTACGTGTTTTGAGCCATAGAAATATTTTAAGACTTTTTTAAACTGACAACCTCCATTGACGTAAATCACCATTTAAATACAAGTTATTTTCATATGCCAATAGTAATCAAATTTTTTTTTAGTAAGAAGACTGTATAATGAAGTTTGTGTTGCGTAGCTTTTTTTTTTTTTTTTGTACGTATACACACGTTTGTGCTTACATTTATTATTTAAATTAAGAACGTTTTTTTCATTAAATAACATTGCAAATTAAGCGTGAGATTTTGAATGGTAAAATATATGAATACAAACGTTTGTACCAATGCATAATAATGGAAGAAAATGAACAAATCAAGTTAAAAAAAAAACTGCTACAAATCTGAAACACGTGTAAAAATTAGAATCTCTTATTTTCTTTCAAGACAATTTGCCTTATTTATTACCTGTCTGTAAGTACCAAAAAGTACGCGAGTGCAGATTTATAAATCACAGAGGTAGACAAAATTAGACAAGTTAATTCTGTATTATAAATCTTAAAGACAAAAACATATGCGTGATTGAAGAAAATTATCATTATTTTTTTTTTACTACACAAAGATTATAATTTCATCGACAACTTTTTTTAAGTCTGTTTTTGATTGATCATGATTGATTACATTGTATTATAAAAAAGATTGATTAGCTACTTTTTTTATATTCTTTCTATCTTAACAATAGCATACAGTTTAATCTTTAAGTACTTTATCTTATTCATAAGTTTTTTTCAAATATATATATTTTTTTTTTTCACTGTGCTAATGTTTTAGAGAATAAAATGAATATGAATAAGTATATTGAGCGAATACTAATGAATGAGTAAAGTAGTGTACCAATTTTACTATAGTAGGTATATAGTACCCATGCACTGGTTATTATAGTAAATATTATGTAAAATGTTTAATCGCTAGAATTGAATTTGTTTATTTTCTGTGGTAATTTTTTGTATATATTTGTTTGACTATAATTTATAATTGTTTAATTGTGCTATTTTTAAGCAATAACCTGGACTGATGCATATTTTTATTATGTGTATAGGATGAAAGAAACGAATAAATTTGTTTGAATGTAAATAAATATATTTTTTAACTATAATATTTAGCTAGTGCCCATAATAATCATATAGTACTCATCTTACAAGCATTGACACTTAAAAATAAATTTAAATAAAAACACACTTGTGTTTTAACGTGAAATCAATGTATTTCGTGAAGGTAGGTACTCTCTAAACATTTGTGCGGTGAGAGTACACATTTGTTTTCTGACTGTATATAGACCGGTTGCACTCATATTTAAGAGCCGCCATTTTGTTGGTCAGGAATACACTCAGCATAGGAATATGTTGGTCAGCATAGGAAAAACTTCATTTTTTTTTTTTTTTTTTTTAATAGCAAAAGAAGTTTCAAACCTCAATCAAAGCCTTATTTATAGCTCTTAATAAGTTTGAAGAATATGAGAAAAATTCGTTCAGTTGAAATAAACTCTTTTTTATGTGAAAAATTAGGAAAAATGATGTTTTCCCTATGCTGGACAATGCATTAGGCACCACAAACATGGCGACAAAGTGCAAGAATGAGCAAGAGATCTATTAGTTTTTTTGTTTTTGTTTTTTTCTTTCCTATTTAATTTTACTAGTATTGATATAAAGATTATAGAAATAGATTGAATATAACATATTAAATTTCCAATATTTACTATTGATAAATTAGAATAATGTTAGTTCAATACATCTATACTCTTATTCTTGGAATCACCAATAATCTATGATTAAACAATAAAAAAAAAAGTACATGAAAATGCTTTTATCATTTATTATTCAATAAATTGAAAATGCTTTTTATTTTAGATGAAGCTCAAGGCAAGAATGCTTTTTTAAACAATTACAGTATACACAAAAACGACGTTTTCAAATCTATCAAAAACTTATTGCAAAATTTTTTCCTTAAAAACAAAAATTATAATGGAATATTTTCTTCGTCATAATTGATAAGAAATTCTGTAATTCTTTACCTCAATTTTTCAAGATTATTTTTATACACATCCAATAATGAATTTCAGCTAGTACTTTCATAATATCGTATTTCAATAATCAATCAACTTTATAAAGGTTCATATACAGGGCTTTTTCAGCCATATTACATGAACCTTTGGCATAACGTTTAGCCAATAATAAATCACCTTACAAAATTAGCTGTTTGTTTTTTTACAATGATTCTTACCGGTGGTGACGTAGCACCAATCAGAGGCGCGCTAGAAAAAGCCCCGGGGTTCTGAATTTACTTTTTTTTTTTTTTTTTTTTTTTGAGGAAACTACTGCATTGATTCCGGAAAAATGTGAATGAGGTATATTAGGCATACTTTAACGTGTTTTAACGTATTCTGCCCTTGTCCTTAATACAAATTGTACTACTGATTTTACTTTACTATGAAGTAAAATAATTTGAAACATATAACAGGATATCAATTCTAATAAAAAAAAATATCTACAGTATATCTTATAGTATATAGCTAGATTTTTTTATTTTTTTTTTATTATTATTATTATTTTTTTTTTTTTTTGCAAAGTTGCAGCGATTGAGATTTCATTAAATTAAGTGCGTGTATTTGGTACAGTAAAAAATATTTCAAAATATGAAGAGCAAAAAATAAAAAAGGAAGATACTATAAATCATATTAGATATAATACTATTGTCATTTTATTATTTATTGACGTTTAGCAAATATTTTTATGTGTAATTCTAATCCTGAAATAATAATAATAATAATAATACTAGAGAGAGAGAGAGATGTTCATATTTTTTTAATTATTATTATGCTTTTCTTTCTTCTTTTTGTAACACAAACATCGGAATCACACTTAAATCCAAGGTACAGGTAAGAGTTATTAACTCGGATCAGTACCAAAATAACATCAAAGGAATAGCCCAGAAGAAAACATAAGCATTTATAAATTATATCACAAAACACTTGATGGGACTTACAAAAATAACTTTATATGTCTCAAAACACAACTGTAGCAGGGATCAGAAAATTTATATTTATGCAACCCACACAACATTTTTTTTTTCATACTAATTTTTACATGTTTCTGACGTCTGAAACATGAATAGTCACGTAAATTGCATACTTTACAGTATTTTCATGCTTTCTCGTGGAGCTACATTAACAATCTGGTAAAAATTGTCATTAGTTTTCAAGATACCATTTCGTGTTTATTTATTGAAAAGCACACATGTTGTTTTATGTGGTCTATGGCTTTAAATAACTTGTTATTTTTATCAAACGTGGTGGTAATGCACAAATGCCATACAATCTTAACATGCAATGTGCAATAGAAAATGTATAATAACATGGTATGCTTGATTCAAATAAAGAATGATATTATATATTTACTTTTGTAAAAACAATAAAAAAACTTAAATGTTAAAATTATTACAAAATTTTCAAGTGACGTCAATAAAAGTAAGTAGTAAATAAATGCAACAAGCAAAAGTTTTTAATTCCACGACAATAAAAAAACAAACTTTTTATTTCTCTTTCCGTAAATATTTTTTATAGTGAAGCTATTAAAAATAATAATAATAACATTCATTTCTTTTTCATTTGCGTTTATATTAATATACCATCTCTTTTTATATGATAGATGCATAATAAACATGCTATAAAAGTTTGCTTCAATACGTAATCGATTTTTATTTTTAATTCCGATAGAATAGAATATTTTTGGGTATATATAAACTTCTTTTTATGGTGGTTGATTTATTTTTTATTTTTCACATTGTATTAATTTTTGTAGACGCCAATTATTTTTCCAAGTATAATATACATACATCAATGCTTTTGTTTTCAAACATAAGTAAAGTGAAGAAGAGAAGAAATTTATTTACATTAAACGTATGCAATTTTTTTTTTTTTTTTTTTTTTTTGCACTTCAATATTATAAAAAAGTGGATATTATTTATTTTAGTTGAATTAAAAATAAAGGACTTAAGGATTATTTAAAAAAATATATCTCAGGTCAGTAATAATAAAAAAATAAGAACAAAGTCGTAATCCGATAATATTATTTGTTATGCCGTATAATAAAATAGTCCAGAATCAATGGAGTTCATCAGCGAGGCGCTCGGGATCTTAATTATTCCTCATTCCAGCATTTAGGGATGATTTATTATATTTATTCTAACTATAGGGTGTATGCATTCATGTTAAATTCAATACCATGTTGGATCACTCAATGAAATGGGTAGCATAGGAAAATAGCTCATTTTGCCAGTTTAAAAACACTATGCATTATTTTTGAGAGCATTGATGCTGTAAATATGTTGAATTAGTATCGCAAGTATGTGAGAAAAATAACAATAACAAAAAAATGACTGATTTCTTAAAGAAAATTGCCTTAAACCAAGTTTGTCCTATGCTGAGCAATGTTTTCACTACTCCGGTATGGCCTCTAAGCGCAATAAATGTGACGTCATACGGATACACCCTATCTATAGGGAGATTAAAGACACTTCTACGTAATTTTTGTTAATCGTAGAATCATGGCAGAAGATGAGAAAGCCGATAGAACCCGGTGAGGAGGGAAAAAAATCTCCCGTCTTTAATTTTACCTTAATTTATTTTGTCGGTAATTAAAGTAATTATGCACTGTATTCATTTTTACATACATACATACATACTTTTATATCTAAAAACTATAGAAACAAATAATTAGTGGCAAATTAAAATATGGTAAATTTACTTTCACGTCTTATATTTTTTTTTTTTCTCTCACGCTCTTAACTTTTTTTTAATTCCCAGTTTCTTGCCCCAATTGCAAGGCCATCTTACATTAGATTGCAAATACGTATCTATCTAATTTCATCGAAAAATCGGGCAGTCAAAGGAAAATCAAAATATAGTTACACGTGTTTTTCTAAAGTATTTAATTTTTAGTCTTTTTTTTTTTTTTTTTTTTTTTTTTTTTTTTTTTAATAAAAGTTTTTGACTGCGAAAATAGATTATTATGGAAATGTAATGTTAGCAATATTAAAAAAAAAAAAAAAAAAAATTGAAATACATTTTAATTTATTCCAATATTTATAACTTAAAAAAGTCCCCAAACGTGACATAGAAATTAAATAATAATAACATCACGGCCTACACCCCACCCCCCAAAAAAAAAACTAGTGATAAAAATAAAAACTTTTATTTTATTATTATTATTATTATTGTTTACTAAATTATTGATATGTTTATAGTAAACCCATATTTGTCATTTTTGGGTCCAAAAAATGTCCATGGAAAACCATGGACAATAGTCAACGGGAAACTCTTTGGGATTGGGAAATAGTCAAATCCATGGGTAAAAGCTGTAAAACCCATGGTAAAACTGAAAACCCTACTAGAGAGAGATCTATGGGAAATTTCCGCTAGGATACAATATCACAATATACAAAACACAATATCATTACATTACATCCTAGCAATATTTATTTATTTATTTATTTATTTATTTATTTATTTATTTATTTATTTAATTATTTATTTATTTATTTATTTATTTATTTATTTATTTATTTATTTATTTATTTATTTATTATTTTTTTATTCATTCATTCTTTCATTTAATTATTATCCATTAGTATATCATTAACTATTTAATCCTTAACAATTCATTCATTTTAACAAACAATAGTTTGATTTAAGTATATATTAAATAAATTGTTTGCAGAACTTTTAAAGTGCCAGCAATAAATACCTCATCTTAAGACAGTAATTTTTAATTAAAAAGTTAAAATTAATTAAACTTTTCAAATTTAAATAAAATGAGTTAATTTAAAAATCTATTATAAACATTAAATTTAAATTGTTTAATCAATATTTATTAAAAATATAAATATTTTACTTATATTTTGATCTATATCGTAATATAAATATAAAAATTTAAAAACAGAAACATAAAAATTATACCTACAATATTTAAAAATATTACAAGTTCAAATTTAATTAAAAAAGTATTTATAGTAAAAAAAAAAATAAAAAAAAATAATACTAAAAGTGGGATACACATACAATAAGAAAATAGTAATGATTTGTTCATGTAATCTAAACGCAGTTGAAATAAGTTTTCTGATATTGTTTAGCTCCAAATTACTTGAAACTTTTTCTTATGACCTCATGAGATTTGAAAACTTTAAAGATGTTTTGGCATCTGACTTTTCAAACTAAAAGTTTACCTCTCTCTCTCTCTCTCTCTCTCTTTCTCTCTCATCCCAAAAAAATCGTAAATCATTCTATCAAACAAAGTTAAATAAGTTTTGTTGTTTTATTCGTTTTTACTAACATGAAACAATGTTTCTTCTTGTATCTTTTATGATCGAACATAAATCTGTGGCTAAAAAAAAAAAAAATTAATACCTCTTGAAATTGATATTTCATTATTGCAAATATTAAGAAAGGAGTCAAATGACATAAGAAAAGCATCATGGTTAATGGCAATATATATATTTTATAGAATTGTGCCTAAAATATAGAAATAATTATTTTTGTACACAAGTACAAAAAAAATAATAATAATTATAAAAATGGCCAGATTAAGTTTACTTTGCATTATTAACTATTTAAAATCCGCAGTTGTTGGTTAAATAAACGACTATTTAAGTATATAATCGAACATTCATAAGTAAAATCTTGATGGGTGATTTTTATTATTGAATTATAGCTTGTGTATCGAGCTTCTTGCGCATGTGAGCGGAAAATAATATATTTGTGTATAGAAGAATTTTAATTTTTTGTAAGTTTTAAAATTACCAAAAAATATTCAATATACAATTACTTTAAAGATCCAAAATTAGTAGTTTATAGCGAGACTAATAAAATTGTACTTTTTTTTTAAATATTCTAATTTATGTTTATTGTTGTTTCTTAATATAAAAACTGACCAAAAATGATAAATTCCCTATGCCGTACAATGTATTTGTATTTATGTGCTCAAACATGGCGATGGCACGCAATTTCATGCAAAAATAAGTCGATACTTAAAACTTTTGTATTTACGTTAAATTTAGTGTTTTTATCGATATGTTTCAAAATTCATATTAAGGAATTTGTAGTGCTATGAGTGGAAAAAAATTGAACTTTCCATGAAAACATAATATTAAAAATTTATAAAATTAAAGATTGTTTTAAAAGTATTCAATAAAAAAAATTGTTATTATTGTGTCCGTATTCCAAATATGATTGCATGCATGATAAATTTAGGGTTTATATACGAATGGCAAGATATAGGGTAAGATATACAGGGTATATAGGCATTTATTGATCTCTCTCTCTCTCATTCATCATTTTCTCCTCACCACTCTCTCTTCCACTCTCGTCAGCAAAACTTTTGTAAACTAGAGTGAGCTAGACACAATCTCGGTAAAACGTATATCTAGACTAGACCATACTTTTCTTATTAAAGGAACAAACCAGAGAAAAACATAAGCATTTCTATCACTAATTCATACTAATTTTTGCATGTTTCTGACGTCATAAACATGCATTTTCACGCAAATTGCATACTTTGCAGTTTTTTCACGCTTTCTAGTGGGGCTACATTAACATTCTGATAAAATTTGTCAACAGTTTTGAAGATCCCATTTCGAGTTTATTTATTAAAAAGCACATGTTGTTTTATTTGGTCTATGGCTTTAATGTATAAGTAAATACACGGACAAAAATAAATATATTATAAATAAACTAATTTCTCTTTACCACAATTTGTTCAATACAGCATAATCTAGGGGTCAGAGGCGAATCCAATGGGGGGAAGGGGGCAATAGGGGCAATCAGCCCCTCTAATAATGTTGGGCTTCATCTGTCCCTGCTAGGGGCTTATAGTTTTCTTGAGGTAGGAGCTATAATGCCCTTCCCTGTCACTGTTACAGAGACCTATCAAATACGGACACCCATCATACGCGAACAAAGATAAGTAAGTAATGCACTTCTCCCAATACTAGTTCGAGTGGATACAGTGTGTTATTTATGTAAATCCCATCTAGTATTTTGTGATATAAATGCTTAAATGTTTTATTCTGGTCTGTTCCTTTATGTTATATAACCTCACGGAAGGCTCTATTTTTATATAAAAAAAAATTCCAAGCTTTATTTACCACGATTTTAACTTTACAAAAAAACATAATAATTACGTGCAACAACTTTAAAGTAACCTTTAATTTTTGCATGGAAACCCAACTTTCATGCTATTAATTTAATTTTTCCTCTTGTACAACTTTATGTTTACACTAGTATACACTATCATATATTAAAACTAAATTTCTTAAAAAACAAAGCTTTTATTATAGAAGAAGTTAAAGCTCAAAAATCAGATTTTATATTTTAAATATTTTATATAAAGTACTATACGCACCATAATATTCTGCTATCAAAGTAAAAAATTTATTTTATTTTTTTCCACAAAAACTTTAGGTTCTTAGAAAAGAAAGTTGCTTAAAAATTTAGCTTCAAATAAAGGGTAAAAATGTATTTAAAATTTAATAACTTTAATAAAAAAAAAAAAAAAAAAGGAGATTTTTTTTGAGATTTTGTTTCAAGTGGTTTTTACTTAATTTGCGTGAACTTTTTTTTTTTTTCCTTTTTCATGCATATTTTCATATTGGCGTGGGTATAATTTTAGCATAATACAATTATTGATGCTGTGGCAGTACAAAGACACTAAAAAAATATATAATCAAGTGACTTTCAACATTTATTGACCATTTGTTGAAAAGCTTGTACACAGTTTTGCAATGCTTTAAGTATTGTGGAATCAACGGTTATGACGTCACTAAACGTTGATATTTCAACAATTAAAAGGTTTAGTGACGTCAAAAGCGTTGGGATTAAATAGAAAAATCGTTGATTTGTAACGGCCAAGTTTAACAGTTATTCCATTGTGATTCTAACGCTTGTGTCTGTCTCTGTCTCTGTCTCTCTGTCTCTCTCTCTCTCTCTCTCTCTCTGTCTCTGTCTCTGTCTCTTTCTGTGCGTTTATAGGATTATATCCACACACACACATAAAAATTGGTCATCCATGCTCTGAAAATTCAACGTTTATGTTATATAAAATTAAAATATATAAGCTTCAAATAGAATTATCTTTAAAATATGTTCACTCACATCAAAAATAAGCTCAGTGAACGACAATTGAAAAAGAAATGCATTTACTTTTAGGACGTTACAGATCACAAACTTGATCATATTAGAAATATCATCTTAACATGGCTAAAGGTCAAAGTTCAAATCGGATTAAAGGACCCGAGAGATAAAAACTTTTTTTTTTTTTTTTTTTTTTTTTAGCGTTACAGCTTTCGTTAACGATTACAAGAAGTGAATCTGAAAAAAAAGCTTTTTCAAGTTTAGTTTTATCACAAAAGATTTTTTGACACCATAAGCTGCTTTATTCATTATCGTTTTCATTAAATTAAAATTTGTAACTATAGACTAGAGTAGTTATATAGTAATCAATTTTTGTAATCATTTTTCCATAAAAAAATTATTATAATCGTTTAAACTCAAAACATGCATTTTAAATTCATTACAATAAATATTAATCAAATATATTTTGTTGTATTTTTGTGTATTCATTCCCCCCCCCCCCCTAATTTGTTGACATTTTAAAATAAAACAATATCTCCCAATACTAGTTCCAGTAGATACAGTGTAACTAACAATGTTAAGTTAACTGTGATTGGCTAGTAGGTTTATAACACGCTCTCTGATTGGTTGAGCACCGCGGATACAGGTTTTGGCGGGAACAACCTTGTTTCGGCCAGAGTGTAGCATAGATTATAACATAAGCTTCTTCTTAAGTTCTGCATTAAAGTTTAGAAGAACAAAAATCTCATTTGGATTATTAATTATCATGCAACAATATAAATAAATTACTAAATTTATATATAAACACAGTATAGTATAGAGCTTTTTAATGCAATAATTAAATGTGATGCAATAATGAATTTACTTTTAAAAGCATCATCAAGTTTTATAAAATATTAAAATATCTACAAAGTTAAAACGAGAGCAGAGTTTATATTGTTGAATTATTAAATTGAAAAGTATTTAAGCTATGAACGACTTAAGCTCTTGTTTTATGTGTTTGTGTTTGTACATGCATTACTTTACTTCACAATTAAGAGGAATAAAATAATAATATGTTGGACAATCAGACTGGGTTTGTTAAACTACACCTAGCGAGAATACAAAGTAGTAGAGGCTAATAGTTTGAAACTGATACTAAACATTGTCTCTAAAATATACAGGCTTAAATTATACAATTCTTATATAATGAGGAAGTTTCCATAAAGTTAAGACCCTGTTTTAAGCACATTTTTAGAAAGAGTGTAAATAGTAGATTCCATTAAAGTCAATATTTACCTTTCTAAAAAGTGCCCACCATGCCCCCCTAGAAGACCCTTGCGTTCGTCTTCTGCAAATTTTAAGGCGCAAATTTCAAAATTAACGTTAATTTTGACCAGATTTTGAAATTTACGCTTTAAAATTTGCAAAATACGAACGCAAGGGTCTTCTAGGGGGGCGTGGTAGGGACTTTTTAGAGGGGAATTAATCACTGAAATGCAATTAATAAAGATAAATATTGACTTTCATGGAATCTAATATTTATACTCTTTCTAAAGTGCTTAAAACAGGGTCTTAACTTTATAGAAACGTGTATATTTAGAGACAATGTTTAGTATCAGTTTCAAACTATTAGCCTCTATTTAGGCTATATTGCTATATATGTGTACTATATGGCAGGTACACATGAATCCTGTATTTTGCAATAGGTATACTTTAATTTGGAACAGGTATTATTGTAGTATAATAATACCTGTGATCTAGGTTATATGTCTACCTATTACATTTTTAGTTTTAAATTTTTTTGGCGTGTATATTAAAACTTTTCAAAGTTAATATTTACTTATTTCAAAATACAAAATTCATAATGTACTCTACTATGCTTGAAGTTTTTTTTTTTTTTTTTTTTTTTTTTTTTTTTTTTTTGTTCCATATAATATTGATAAAGTTGTATATGGATTACGAAACAGGATGCTCATCATATAGGAGAAAAGAAAAAGAAATGTCGTAACTACTATACATCTTTAAAACTTAAAGAGTTCTTGCAAAAGTTCTAAACTTTTTTTTTTCTCTCTCTCTCATTATTCTTTAAGTTTTTTTTTTCTTTTTTCTTGAATGCAGTTTTATAGTGAGATCAAGTACAAATTGACACGCTAACTTTTGTTCACGAGAGAGAGAGAGAGAGAGATCTAATGAGTAGCCATTGTTTTGCACTTAACCTCATACGCTCTCTCTCTCTCTCTCTCTCTCTCTCTCTCTCTCTCTCTCTCTCTCTTCTCTCACTATTTCTATTTCTCTCTTTCGCTCTGCTCTCATTCTACCCGGTCAAATGCACATTTCTCGTAATATTTCACAGCAAGTATATAGTAATAAAAAAGAAGTATACTTAACTTTTGCGGTAGAAAAATAAAAGTATAATACTAAAAAAAAAAAAACTTTTACTTTACTTTTCTCTCTATATATTTGATATTATATGTTTTTGTGCACTTTATTAAACATATTGAACACTTTATTACATTTGACACAAACAAAGTAGCTCTTTTAATCTCTCTCTCTCTCTCTTTCTCTCTCTCTCTCTCTCACACACACTCTCTCACTCTCTCTCTATTTTCCTCTTTGTGGTCAAAAGCACACACATCGACTATAATATTTCACAAAGTAAAATGTTTCGATTACAATAACCTTTTGTGGTTACAATTTTTCTCTATTTTTTCCCCCTTTTGACAAATTCGATTTTCAAATTTGTTCAACAATATTTTACCTCATTGTTTGATTAATAAAAGGTTTTCACTTTAATACTAAAAAAAAAAGGGGGCCAATATTAATAGTTTTTCACATACACACAAAATACACACATACACACAAAATACACACATACACACAAAATACACACATACACACAAAATATAAATTTGAAATGAACAAAAACATATTTTGGTTATAATTTGAGTTCATGGAAGCTACTTTATTGTATAGCTTTAACTACAAGAGTAAATGTTAAAAATTATTCTTTATCTACTTAAAGAGACACGCAGACACTAAATTTTTTGAAGTTGTGTTAAATCCACTATTTAGTACTAGTATTTATGAAAATAATTGTAAATATCGTTTGGAGCCGGTGCATCTCTTCCTTTTAATTAAAAGATTGAATCAACTTTTGCCACGCTCCCTTCACGTATCTTCAGAACCATCTCACGCTATTTGGTCACTTTTTGGTGGCCAAAATCACATTAACAGTTGTTATTGTCGCTTCATACATATTGTCGCTTCATGTCATTTTGACCATAAAATGTGGCTGAGTGCTGATTAAAGCTAAAAACTTACATGAATCGAAGTATAAAAGTCAGCTGATCGTTGTTTGGCCAAACAGCGATCGAACTTCAATTTGATATTTAAATTAGAAGGATATATAGTCGCATCAGATTTTAACAACTTGTGAAATTGTTTTTGTACCTAGTAGATTCTAAAAAGCCAGGGTGTCTGTGCACCTTTAGTGTTTACAGTACAATAAACTACCCTTTTTAATTATTATTTAATATAATTATTGTTTTAATTGAAATACAGCATATACTTATAAGTATATATCTTGTATACTCAGAAAACAAATGTTTACTCATAACATACAAATGTTTAGAGAGTACCTATACGAAATACTTTGATTGTACGTCAAAGCACGAGTGTATTGTCACTAAATATTCAATCTTGTAGAGGCTAGTGTCAATGTTGTAAGTATTATGAGTACAAATGATACAAGGGTTCTCAATAAATATTAGAGTATACTCTCTACCACATTTCACTAGTAGACAGTACCCATGCACTATTGGTAGTGAGTAAACATTCACTGGTAGAAGTGGTAGAGTGTAAACGTTTTAAATATTTAATCTCTCATCAGATTGTGTATAATTTTAGGTACTCTATAGGGTGTGTGCGCATGACTTCATAATAAATGTGCTTCGATGCCATAATTGAGCAACGAATAACATTGCTTAGCATAGGACAAACGTGTGTTTTTTGCTATTTTCTTTGGGAAAAATAAAATTTCTTCATTATTATTTTTATCGAATACTTGAAAACTTAATTCAACTTATTAATAGCAACAATTCTCTCAACAAAAAAGTTGTTAAGTATTTTTAAACTGGCAAAATTTGCTATTTTCCCATATCGGACCATGTTATTTATAGTACTCACTTACGGCGTCGACTTTAACATGAATGCAACCACCCTATATGCATTATAATTTGATGTACATATGTATATAAACATGAAAGTTTAGAGACAATGTTTAGTGAGTATCAGTTTTAAATTACTAGCCTCTATACTTCTTTGTAAGCTTACAATTAGCCCAAGATGAAATCTGACTTTCTTAAGTCTAGTTCAAATTAGGCAATCAATTAATATAAACATATAATTTTTAGATTGAAAAACATGTCATAAAATAATTTTGTGTGTATAGCTTTTTTTTTTTTTTTTTTTTTTTTTTTTTTACGTCAACATAAAACTCTCCTAGTAAAAACTAAACTTTTAAAAAATGAATTTTTAATAAAATTAAAAACACTTTGCTGTAAATTAAATATAATAAAATATTAAGTGTGCTTTGTATGCTCAAATTATGACTATGAATTATGTACGCTTGGTGTTGACTTGACTAAAATAATGTTAAACTAACATGAGGGTACACTGTACAACCCTGAATGATTTAATCAATTTTGCATACATGCAGCATGAAGTAAAAGTTCCCTCTCTTCCTTTGTTATTTACCCGCATAATTTTTCAATTTTAATTATATTATTATCAGATATTAATATTTGTTTACTTTTCTATATATACCATATAATATATATTATGGGATTAAATTTTTAATGATATAAAAACCTAACTACATGTTATCACAAATTAATCAATCAAAAAGTGGTAAAACTAAGGGTCTCCCGAATTTTCTCTACTTTATAGCTTAGGGCACAAAATCTTTAGTTTTTTTTTTTTTTTTTTTTTTTTTTTAACTACTGCACCGAGACTGGATATATTTCAATAAGGGATTGTAGTCACAATTTCACATGTTTTAAGCAATTAGATTTTTTTTATTGTAAGTATTATTTTTAGAATTTTTTATCGTTACCAATAACCTGTAAAAATATTAGGTATTGTTGTATTATTATTTTTTATTTTTTTTATTATTAAATTTTTATTTTTTTTTTTACTAACATTACCACTACACCAAATACGTACAAAATATAAACACGTAACAATTATGCTAGCTCAATGCAGCAACACATATAGCATTATAATTTATACCACACATAATACACGGAAAACATATAAATTTAAGAAATTATTCAGTTACATAGAAGTAACTCATCAATACAAACCAATAACTTGGTTGAAAAAAGTTTAAACAGTAACTCGTTAGTATAAACGTAATTTCTTCAGCGGTAAATAGTTAGCTCTTTATATCTTAAAAAAACTTTGTATATATTTATAGCAAATTTATTATAAAAAAGTCTAAATAGTAACTTATTGGATATTTTTTTCCTTGTAGTGATTATACTACATAGCATAATAGTTCAGATTCAGATGTTCAGCATAATTACCTATACATTATTCCAAAAAAGCAACATTTGTGCTATACAATATAATATAAAGTAGAGCTGTAAATTTAAACCGGGTCGAGCACCCGCCCGGGTCAAAATCTTCGGGTGCTCGTTTTTTTTGAAAATGGTCAACCCGGGTTTCGAGCTTTTAGCTCGAAAACGAGCTTTTTCGAGTTGAGCTCGTGAATAACTCGTAAAAAAAACGAGCTTTTGAAAATAAATCGAGCTAAAGAAAATTTTTTGAAGAAAGAAAAGAAAAAAAGTTTGTAATTTTTGTTTAAAATGGTGTTTTTAGTATTCTATCATGCAAAATAAGTTGTTTAAAATATTTTTAAAAATTATTTTATTTTATTTATGACTTTTATCATCCAAAAAACAATTTTTTCATAATGATAATCGAGCTTTTTGCTTCATAGGCTCGAAAACTCGTTTTTAAACTTTGGCTCAATTATCGAGCTTTCCGAGCTTTGGCTCGTTTTTCGAGTTTAAGCTCGATTTCAAGCTAAACCCGGGTTTCGAGTCAAACCGGGCTAAAAAATTTCAGCCCGGGTTAAAAATATTTCGAGTTTTTTACAGCTCTAATATAAAGTATTTATCCAATGCAACATAAATTACATTATTTTATTTTTTCCGTGAAAAAACAAGTATACTATATTTTTTAACAATGGATTTGCTGAACTGTAATAAAAAATTAAGAACTTTTAACGTTAAAAATTCAAGGTATAAAAAGATGAAAACACTTAAAGTTAAAAAAAAATAAGTTTATTTGGTTATAATAAACAAATTTAAAAAAATAGTAATAAAAAAAAAGGTTACTTGTTCAACAATATTTTTTTGCAAGTCAAAGTGATTGTGCGTTCAAGCGAGTATGTTTCATGCTTCAATATACCCACAGAGAAAGAAAGAAATTGTCCAGTTTTTTAATGGCCGAGAGCATCTGTAGTCGGTCAAGTAGCCTAAACACGTGCTGACCACTAAATGAACTTACAAAAATGTCCAAAAACATAAAAATGTTATGTATTTTGTTAAAAAAAACTACAACTCATTATTTTGTTTTGCCCGAATCACTAAAGAAAAATATATAACTTTATATTTAATGTTATTATAAATTTATTATTATTAAAAAATATGAAAAATATATTTTCGAGTGAGTTAACATATAGTGACAAAAATAAATCGAAATTCACTCGCTCTTGTCGTAATGTTACCATAATAACTCAGAATATTGTCATAATCACTTTTTTTATCAAGTGATTATAATCATCATAGTGAATTGCAAAAAATAATATAAATTAATAAATAAATAATGCAAAATGCAAAAAATAACGTTTTCCCCGCCAAAAGCTGCATCCGGGGTGCTAAACCAATCAGAAAGCGTGTTATAAACCAACAAGCCAATCATAGTTGACTTTACATAGTTAATTACACTGCATCCTCTCGAAGTAGTATTGGGAGAATTGTATATTATATATACAATATACTATACTTACTTATACTATACTATACTTATATATATATATACTTGCAGTATACTTAAACTATATAGAAATTATATACACTGTAATATAAATTGCGTAATTTATTTTCTCCGTGAAAGTAAGCATACTGAAAAAATGATGAACATTAAAGATATACGTATTAAAAGTAAATAATATATTATGTGATTTTAACTCGAATAACTTAATTTTCCACACTTACATATAAATATCTCAAATTATACGCTTTCGATTATTTATATAAACACTTCGACATATTGTGCAATTACAATTGTTATCACAGTAATATATTATGCTTAACAATAATAAGACATTGCGCATTAAAATCAAGATATGACAATTTCCGTTGTAAAGAAATAAACATAGTTTTAAAATTATGCTTTGTTATTATTACAAAAAATATACAAACAAAAAGTTTAATCTAAAAGTCATAATATTTGGTTTCTTTTACCAAAAAAAGTGAAACTGAAATAGCAATCTATTTATTTTATGATCTATAATATAAATTATAAAATTTGAAATTTCTATTTATATTATATAAAAATATTATGTTGAAATTATTACATACATGATTTTATGACGATTAAAAAAAAAAGCAACATTCTATTATGATTACCTATCGCTAAATGCTTCCTATTTTTATTTACCTTAAAAAATATTAATGCAATAAAAAAAATCAAAGCAGTTTATAAAATATTTGCAATAATTATAAAAACAATGCGTTAAGTAAATAATAATAAAAAATCATATATTTTTATTTTAAAAAAGGTACATTATTTTATGCACTAATAATTTTGATGAGCTATGTTTATTTAACCTCATTAAATGCTTACCTACTAAAAAGGGTGAACAAGAAAATTAAAGGAAGTATCTCAGTTGACTTCCTTATTATTGTTCATTGTTCATTATTATTGTTTTTATACTACATATATTTTTTTTTTATTGTACGGGATATGGTGTAAAACATTATTACGTATGTAAAAAAAAAATTGTTTGATTCTTACATAAGTATTGTTTAATATTTTATGTAATTTATATTTAATTACTTTTTAGTGAAATAATAGAAATTAATGTAGTAATAAAAGTTGTTCTTTTCTAGAACTAAACATAAAACATTCAAATGATTTCTAATGTGTGTATATATATATATATATATATATATATATATATATATATATATATATATATATATATATATATATATTATATATAGCATTTGTTTAATTTATGAAATTCGATTTTATAAAGTTGTGATTATTTGGGCCCCCTGCAACCTCATAAAATCGAGTTTTTCCTGTTTTATTGTTCTTAATATTCTTTCTGTATGGTGGGAAGCCAAAATTTTTTTTAACTAATTAAAACAAATAATTAATCTGAATTATTATTTATTTTGATTTTTGAACTCATAATAATTTATGAATATAGAGTGAAGGAAAAACATTATAGGGTTTATCCGCATGACATCATATTTAATGCGCTTGAAGGCCATACTGGAGTAGTGAATAACATTGCTGAGCATAGGAAAAAACTTTGTTTTAGGCGATTTTCTTTTAGAAAAAGGTTAGTTTTTTGTTATTGTTATTTTTTTAACATACTTGAGATACTAATTCAACGTATTTATAGCACCAATGCTCTCAAAAATATGGCATAGTGTTTTTAAACTAGCAAAATATGTTATTTTCCTATGCTGCCCATGTTATTGAGTGATCCAGCATGGCGTCGACTTTAACATGAATGCATAGACCCTATAGCGTATACACACCAAACACATAAAATGTGACTGTTATTCCAATAATGAAAAAAAAAACATTAATATATTTTAATATAATGTTTATTAAAAAAAACTTAATGCATGGTATTTTTAACAATACGATTTACATAAAACAGTTAAACCATTATGTGAGATATAATAAAATAAGTGTATGTATCTTATTTCGCTTCCAAATATTTAACGTAGAAGGTGGCCAACTTGGACCGGAAATCACTAAAAGAAGAACTATATTTTTACAATATTTTTTTATATATTATTTGTTTCCAACAAAACAAACACAATATTCGAATAAAATTGAGTAAATTTAAAATATATTTTTTTATACTAATAAAAAAATTTGATAATATTGCTAATTTTAAAAAAGTTTCTAAATTTACTTAAATTTGCCGCCTTAATTTGTATTTCCATATTTACATGTTATCTTTAAAGTATTTTAAATATTTGAGCGTGTTTTCACATGTTTGACATAACTAAATTTTTAAGTGACATTTCTTCTTTACTCTGTGTTAATATTATTATTCGCAACCGTCTAGTTTGCGAGATATCAGTCGGTGACCTACCCCCTTAAAATGAGATTTTAATTTATTAATTAATGAAATGTCATTCCATAAGTATATCTAATAGCTTTTTCTCCTTCTTCTATAATTTAACAAGAGCAGGTAAATTGTTCCATTCCATACAGCTTCGGTACAGAAAACCTGGACACATACATGTCAGTTCTTACTTCAATTACTTATTTGAATTATTTATTTAATTATTTATTTCTTATTTGAATTGCTGTCGAAAAGATTTAGCTCAATTCTTTCTATATCAAAATATTTTAAAACATTTAAAAACACAATATAAACACTTATTATGCGTATAAAATATTACTACAAAAGTATAAAATATATATGTATTTTTTTCTTTGCACGTTTTAACTTATTTATTCGTATCTCATTTATTCTTAGCACTATTCTCAAATGTCGTACAGATTTAAATAAAACATTACTTTTGTTGTTTATTCTCTAAGGGAATCTAAAAAAAAAAAACTCTAAAGTAAAACAAATGAATATTTAAAATAAAATCGATATATTTTAATCGAAACATTACGTGTAAATACATAGTAAATTTTCGATTGTCGTTTAGGTATATACTACAATTTATGTGCCTCAGACGGATGTTTATGGGGGTATATATAAGAAAAGAGAGACAGACAAAAAAAAAAAAAAAAAAAAAAAAAAAAAAAGAGGGTAACCCATATGTAATTCCCAATAGGATAGTTTATCTTATATGGTTAAGCGAAAGTAAAATTTACTTTAAGGTGTTTTTGTTATATCAGAGTAGTTATTGTGCAGTAAAGGTGATCCCAGTTTATCTCACTTTTACCGAGAATCAAGAGTTATATAGTTAAGGTGACTGTTTACTATCTCACAAACTGTACGGTTACGAAATATAAAATTAACATGAAGTAAAGATGAAATGTTACTTGAAAGTTAACTTATAGGCGTGGAACACCTTGAACAAAAAACATATCTGATACCCTAATATACCTGAATATCAACGTTGATTTGGCCAGGGGTCATTGATTTCTACTTTATTCTCCATTCACAAAATCACAGCTGTGGGTTTGTGACGTCACAACTTGCCTGTTTCCGCGCACTTGGACTAGTGAGCTGTGACGTCACAAACCCGCAGTTGCAATTTTAGGAATGGAAAATAAATTAGAAACAAATGATTCTGGCCAAATCAATGTTGATATTTAGACATGTTAGGATATTAGACATGTTTTTTGTTCAAGTTGTTTTACGCCTTTATGTCAAACACATGTAAAAACGATTAAACAGAGTTAAGTTATTCCACTTTGAAGATATCTGAATGTGAAAATTCAAATTTGAGTACCTACTTTTAAGTCATATTAGCAACTTTTTTTTTAATTGAAAACGTTTTTCGTAACACAAAATCTTTTTAAAAAAATTAATTGATATTATTAGAAGATTACAGTATTGGTTTTATTGGATATAAATTGCTTAGAAGGAACAATTGTAAAAATAAAGTTCCTCATTTGACCAAGGTAGTCCCAAGTCAGTAGTCTACTCCCTTAAGGCTTATATCTCTGAAATTTACAATCTGATCCCCTACTTTCTTATTTGTTATGAAAGTCAACGGTGGTAAAATCTTTTATACTGTATGATAAAAGTTTCAGGAGCCGTGACCATTAGTTTATGACAAATGCTAGGCAGAAAGTAGGAAATAGAATTTTGATTTGTTGGTGTTTGAGGAAAGATATAAAAGTTTTATCTATTTCTCAAGTTTTTTTATTTTTTATTTTTTATTTTTTTTTTTTTTTTAGAGAGAGAGAAAGGAAGGGATTGAAGATTTGATTTACGAGATATTTGCAGAAATATGCATCATTAAATCAAAGCATTAACAGTGAAAATTATAATTTCAAAACTATCGTATTAGCTAGCGCTAATAATCTCCAAATATAACAGCTTCATAATATTACAAAATAATAAAAAATATGGAATGAAAATAAAAAATAGCACAGTTCTATATTTTACTTAAATTTAAAGCCATAGACCACATAAAACAACATGTGCTTTTCCATGAATAAATACGAAATGGGATCTTTAAAACTGATAACAATTTTTACCAGAATGTTAATATAGCCCCACGAGAGAGCGTGAAAATGCTGTAAAGTATGCAATTTGCGTGAAAATTCATGCTTATGACGTCAGAAACATGCTAAAATTAGTATGAAAATGTTGTGCGGGTTGCATAAATCGAATTTTCTGATCACTGCTACGGGGGTACTGCTGGTTTGTGAGACAAACTAATGTTATTTAAGTAAGTCCCATCAAGTGTTTTGTGATATAAATGCTTAGGTTTTTTCTCTGGTCTATTCCTTTAAAGATCAAATAAAAATTGCCCTAAAATTCTAACATTTAAAAAAAAATAGTATAAATTTTCCTTTTTTTTTTTTATTATTATTAATTGCTAACCCTTGATAAAGAAATCAAAAGTAAACAATTTTAACATCTGTTTTTTTTTATTGTTTTTTTTTTTTATAAAATATATTATTTTTATTTTTTTACTTTCTTTAGCACCATTAAAGTTTTCTTCTATACTAAAATAATTTTTATATATTTATTTTGCTGATATCACAGTGATATGAATTTTTATTATTTAATTTTTTTAAAGAAGCTCGTATATAAAAATATTAATAATAAAATTATTTGGAACGTGTCAAATAACACTTAAAATATATATTTATATTATATCTTAAAACTTTCTTTTATAGTGTATTATAAAAAAAATGATGACTATTATAATAAAATATTTATATTATATATTCAAAATGCAGTATATAGGAAATTTAATTTATGCAGTTTAAAATAAAATAATGATTTTAAAATGCAATGTTTATATCTTTCATTACTTGTTATGAATAAAATACTCTAGCCGTGTTGCTTTGACGTAAATTTAATTATATAAAAATTATTATTTTATTTATTATAAACACTGCCATTATTATTTTATATATATATTTTTCTAATTTAGCAGTAAACAATTATTTAGAGAGAGAGACAGAGACAGAGACAGAAACAGAGACAGAGACAGAGACAGAGACAGAGACAGAGACAGAGACAGAGACAGAGACAGAGACAGAGACAGAGACAGAGACAGAGACAGAGACAGAGACAGAGACAGAGACAGAGACAGAGACAGAGAGTTGAGAGAGAGAGAGAGAGAGAGAGAGAGAGAGAGAGAGAGAGAGAGAGAGAGAGAGAGAGAGAGAGAGATGTCCAATGAGTAATACTACGCAGAAAAAAGGTGTATTAAAAAAACTGAAACTAAAAAAAAAAAAGTTAGTGTTAAACTGCGTGGGAAAAGATTCGAGTCACTTTTTTTTTTCTATGTGCATTGCAGTAAAATGTTTTATAGCGATATTTTAGCAAAATACTGCGTTAATAAACCAGAAATATTTAAATAAGAGAAACTAGGCCCACTTTTTAAAATGTTTTGCTGATAATAAACTTATAGAATTTTTTATCACTGATATCCTCCATTGATTCTTCTTATTTTGTGATACTATAAATTATTTGCATATAGCTTAGGGCTGCATTTTAATATTTTTGAAATTTAAAATTATTAAATAAGTAATTCAGATAATATTTAAATAATACATCTTAATATTTTTGAAGTTTAAAATTATTATTAAGTATAATTTAAATATATGATGTATATATACATCACAATTCTCTCTCTCTCTCTCTCTCTCTCTCTCTCTCTCTCTCTCTCTCTCTCTCTCTCTCTCTCTCTCTCTCAATTTAAAATACAACAAAATCTTAAAAATAAATTTAAAGTAAAAAAAAAAAAAAAAAAAAAAAAGGGTGTTACTATACTCTAAATCCGCACTATTTTGACAAGTATTGTACTATACACTAAATATTACGAAATCGTAATTTTGCTCATGGGGTTTTTAAACTTTATAAAAAACCAGTTATGTTGATTGCTATAATGGTCAACTTTTTTATATTCATCGTTTACTTTTTCTTTATTAGGACAAAAGTATATTAATATTAAGCAATCACCCTCACTTTAACGTGATCATAGACTATTGAACTTTCTCTCGATACAATTTATTTTTTTGTTATTGATATACATAGGTAAACATGACAGTGACCGACATTTCAATCTTAAGACCTTCACCTTTGGGGAAGGCCATTGTATAGGCGGCGGTACATTAAAATATAATGGAGATAAATTAAATTATATGATTTTAACGCGGAACTAAAATATTAGTGATGGTATACAGCAGAGCAGAAAATCACATACACTGACTAAAAAGAGCAAAAAGTCAGGTAGGGGGACACATTGAAGACCCTGGGGCCCTTAATTTTTAATTTATGATTTTTTTAAACCTCATATTCGGAAGGTGCGTCACTTTTTACATAGGATTTGAACCTACAGATGCTGTCCCGTGAAAAATAATTTTACGTACCATTTAAACACATGTATTTTACGGCAAATTTCAATGGGCCGTAAAGAACGTAAAAGTTTACTTCTGCCACTATAATTTGTTTTCCATGCATTTGGACCAAAATGACACCATCGCCATGAAAGTTTGAAGTCATTTGACCGTTTATATGTCGGGAGCCTTACTTGTGAGAATACAAAGAAATGGAAACACGAATTAGGCCCCACGCACGCCGCATTCAGTTACTGACATCCATTACATAAGTTCAACAGTATTTTATTTTGCTAATTATAATGTATACATGAAGCTATATGCATGACCACATGCACATACCTACATATTTATTTACAGTGCCCTGGGCCGTCTCCTTTTTTTTTTTTTTTTTTTTTTTTACGTAATAATACTTTTATATACATATTAAATAAATGCTTATATTTATAAAATCCTTGTATTGTCAGCCCGCTTGCAGGTCTTGCCTGGCTACACAAGACTGACTCCACTCAAAAATTATACATTTAATTTTATGACTTACATCCACTCTCCAATACTGTTATTTTTATTATTTTCATTCTTCATTTATTCTGTTTTAATCATTGAAAAATAAAACAAGGTGTAGTTTAGTTAAGTAAATTGGTCATCTGGCATGTATGTTTGTTTATGTATACAATTTGAGGAGTCGATCCCATTGCAGAACTGATACTCACTTAACATTGTTTCTAAACATTCGTGCTTATATATCAAACTCTAATTCATATAGAGAGGAGTACCTTAAATTTTCCAAATTTCGATACTATATAGATCATTTAAACTGTTTACTCTCTACCAGTGAATGGTTACTCACTACCAATAGAACATGGGTACTGTCTACTAGTAAAATGTGGTAGAGAGTATACACTAATTTTTACGGAGAACCCATGTATCTTTCGTATTCATCATACTAACCTAGCCTCTAAGTCTCTACAAGATTATATATTTAGTAAAAATTCATTTGTGCTCTGACGCACAATCAATGCAATCTATCATACTCTGTAAGCATTCATTTTCTGAGTAATATTCATATAATGTACACAGGACTGCGATTATATATTTTACCATTTAAATCCAGTGCGTGTTTTTCTCATAAGAATAACATTGCAATCTAGACCGAGTTTTTGAATGGTAAAAAATATTATCGCGGTCCTGTGTACTCAACAATTGAAATTCAGGTTGTGTTCTTTAGTATTTTTTTTTAAGTGTTTCCCTAGGTAGCTTGATTGTTAAAAATAAGAAAATCTGATAAGAAAATTATTGAGTTAATTGTTAATATCAAAGTCATTGTCACAAGTTTTAGTTACTGAAACTATGAGAGGGAGAGATTGACAGACAGACAGACAGACAGACAGACAGACAGACAGACAGACAGACAGACAGACAGACAGACAGACAGACAGACAGACAGACAGACAGACAGACAGACAGACAGACAGACAGACAGACAGACAGACAGACAGACAGACAGACAGACAGACAGACAGACAGACAGACAGACAGACAGACAGACAGACAGACAGACAGACAGACAGACAGATTTAAATTCATTCATCATAAAATTCAAATTTAAATTTTATTTTTAAGAACCAAAGCAATTAATTTTGCACATACTCATTGCTCGTACAATTAACGGTGATGAGTCAATAGAAATATATTCTATTTCAACTTGACCTACAGTTAAACACTTGCATTTTTTTTAATCACATAACTTTCCATTTTCTCACTTAAATGATTTGCAATTTATTACTATATAAAGCCCGTATGTATGTACTATAATTCAATGTGTGAAAATATCATCTCATGCCACAGCATCATTCTGACTAGTAAAAAATACTCGCTAATTAAACCTATACAGTATAATTAAGAGGTACTGCACGTTTTATATTTTATCTTCAAGATATTACTTCTTTCCGGTCATTCAAATATTGTCGGATTTGCCAATAGATTAAAAATTTCTAATCAGCAACTTTCATATATCTGATTTATTACGATTCATATGTGTAAAAAACTGAAAGGATAATTTTATGTATGGCAAATATTTGGCTTTATGTTGATCGTTAAATGTTTACTATAACACAAGTACACACGACTGTGATAATATATTTTACCATTTGAATTTAGCGCGTGATTTTATTATAAGAATAATATTGAATATTCAGCGTAAATTTTGAAATGAAAAATTTGTCACTGTCTAATGAATGAATGAATGAATGATATGGTAACTCAATATTAATTAGAAGTAAATATATATATTGTTTAGAATGTATTAAAATTATGAAGTGAAATAACTTATATGTATTTTTTATATAATATATATATAAACTGTATTGTAAGATTGTAATTTGAATGTATTTCACATGTAATTGGCTATATGCTGTACGTGGATAAATAAATAAATAAATAAATAAATAAATAAATAAATAAATAAATGAAGCAATCAATTAATCAATCAATCAATCAATTAATAAATGAATCAATCAATTAATCAATGAATCAATCAATGAATCAATGAGCTCTCATTTCATACTATCATATTATGTTGCTTAAATGTATACTATTACGTCATTTACGTTTTTCCGCTTTAAGCTTAGAAAAAAAAATACAGTAAAAAAGAAAAAGAAAATAGTTTAACTTCCTCCACTATAATATGCAATTTACTAAAGTCCTTCCTGACATTGTTTCTCAACGAAAATTGTGCAAAATTTTCACATCAAAATTTCAAATCATGATGAAAGTGTCATATTATTATTTTACACTATTTATTTATTTATTTATTCTCTCTGTAATATATTAAACACAACAACAACAATAATGACCGTCAATTGGTTTCATTGTCGCGCGAACCTAATCAAGGTTAAACTTTCTCATAGCGTTTTATTTTTCTTTCAAGAATCTCAATTTGTTACAGTAAATTTGTCATGGAGAATTTTAATGATTTATGTGTGTCTTTTGTGTCAAAACTATTTTAAACTAATTTTACATGCTTCAAGAATTATTGTTCTTTTTTTTAAATATTGTTTTCATTAATATAGGTCAATCTTTAAATCTATGATATTATACTCTTTTACTTAAAGGACTGAGACTTTATTATACATACGCATAGTTTATACTTTATAGCTTTTTTTTTTTTTTTTTTTTTTATGAAGATATTGCTCACCATACGATCTTCAAAACATACAACAAATTTTTAATAATTGTTGCCTGTGTTGTTTGATTTCCAGCCGTAATGCGACAAAAAGTAAACGGTACTTAAAAAAAAAAAAAAAAAAAAAAAAAAAAAAAAAAAAAAAACTACTTTTCCATTCCATAATTCTAAAAGAATAAAATTAACTATACAATAATTATGCTAGAAATTGTTTAGCACAATTAGTTCATTACAGCATAACTATGCTATACTGCATAATAACTATGTTATACATATATAGCATAAATATTTATGTTGCTCTAATTTAGCATATTTATGCTGTAATGACGTAAATGTAGCATAAATTACGTAATTATTTCCATGTTTTCTCAGTTCACAACCTACTAAATATGTTGCTAAATTGATACAGCATAAATAATTATGTAATTTAATATTTATATAATTTAAAGAACAAATATTTGCTGAAAATGGGCTTGCATAATTATTATGAATTTATTTTTATACATGAATCATAAATCAGCATGATGACGATCTCTAAAACAATGTAAAACACTTGAATAAAATTGAATTACCATGGTAGAAGGTTACAAAAAAAATTACATTAGAAAATTAGCTGCTAACAAATTTTTAAATTATTAAATCATCTTGTTATCAAATCTACCAAAAACATCACTTTGTCTTTTCATTGTATATAATATAGTCGTCTACTATCAAGTTCGTATCTTAAAGGTATACGTTAACGTAATAACTTTATTACTGAAAGAATAACATCTGAGCTCACTTGTGAGAATAGAAGTACATTGTTCAGGAACAGTTTTTCTGCTTAAAAAAAAAATAAAAAAAAAATTAGCAAAAACTCTACTGTACTTTTCTTTTTAACTAATTGCTTACATACAATATAATATATATGTCATTTTTATTCGTATAATAATGTAAGCACTACACTATCATTAACTTGTTTTTGTGATATTCTCAAATAAACTTACACTAATGCTCTTGATGTTATAAAAATGTTAGAAATAAAAATTACTTTCTCCATATTTCAAAGACAAAAAAGTATTCTATATGTTTACAAAAATTCTCTGGTGAAAAATACGGTTTGTTTGCCAAATAGAAAAAAAATGTTATTTCTTTAAATTAAAAATGTGGTGCTAATTAGATGAAATAATTAGCTTATAATTTGTTTTGTCCTACAATAATATTATAGACATTTTGCATGATATATAGTACACCCACACAAAGTGTAATAAAATTACAAGTAATAATTATTTATCTTTATAATACAAAAATATTTTTTAAATTATTTTCAATGAAAAGAGCTTCAGATCTGGAAAAATCGAAATATCTCAAATTGAATCGATAACTTTTTTTAAAAACATTTTAAGGGAGTTTAAAAAAAAACGATGATCTACAAGCTCCAGTTATCAAAACATTGAAGTTTCTATTGAAATTTAGAGATAATTAGGGTTAAAATTTGCATATGATTAGCATTATGTTTTTGTGGTTTCAATTTTTAAAAATTTTTAAACTATAACTTTTTTAAAAACTTTCTGATATTATAGATATTTTTATGCTCTATCGACTACGTTTTGTTTAATATTTATTTGCCCATCCCGGTTTGAGAAAATTAGCATCAGTTTGCCCATTTTAATAACATTGAATTTAAATTTTGCGGCAAAATAAAAATGGTTAAAAATTAATTGCGAGAAATGTATGGGAAGATAGGAAGTACGAAGAAATTGTATTTGATCATCTATTTTTTAAAAACGATATATTATTATGTATTCAAAAATAATTTTTTGAAATATCTTACCATCAGTTTTTTTGTTGTTGTTGTTTTTGACAAAAAGGAGCGTGCCGGGTCTGAGGTTAACCGTTAATAAATAATGATAATGTGAGTATTTAAATAGTTTAATATTATAAGCAAAGATTATTCTATTTAACAACAGAAAATAGAAATGACGAGACGAATGCAACATTGAAAAATTGCATTCACATATTCGTTTTATTATTATTATTTTTTTCGTAACTTTTGCAGCAAAATAATTATTTCCGTTTAAAATAATGTTATTTTACAATATACTGCACAAAATTGCAACTAGTAATTGCACATGTGAATGCACCATAAAGTTTTACACTGTAAACTACTTTTATATGAAATGTCCATAACAATATATGAAGGGAAAAAACAACAACTAAATTTGTACAAAAATTAAACTATACAATTCTCCGAATAAAGTTTTTTTCCCTATATGAGATTATTAAAAGATGTTGAAATATATAATTCGTATAATTATATGGCAGATAACAATTTGAGACCTTTGAAAAATAGTCTAACGTAAAATCAAATACGTTAAAATAAAATAGCATGTCAGTGATACTAAATCATTAAAACACACTACAAACATGTTATAAAAAAATTAAAAAATAGTATTAATAATATAATAATAATAAAAAATAAAAAAATAAAAATAAAAGTGAGCGACTTGACGAAATGAAAGGGCATAGAGTGAACACTCTAATACGTTCTTAATTTTCACTCATACGGTCATACATACACATCACTAACATCAAAGTACTTCACGAGATCAAGTATACAATTCTTCCTCATGATCCCATTATTTTACTTTTGTTTTTTATTATGATTTTTTTTTAAACGTCATTTCTGTCGTGTAAGAGAGTGGCAAAATTTTGTTAGATTTAGAGTAAGTAATTTGGTGTTCAAAAAATTAATTTTGATATTGCATCGTGAGATTAAAACACCTGCTACTCTCTCTCTCTCTCTCTCTCTCTCTCTCTCTCTCTCTCTCTCTCTCTCTCTCTCTCTCTCTCTCTCTCTCTCTCTCTCTCTCTCTCTCGCTCATCACTTTACGCTTCACTGATTTTATGTTCTAAAATATTCTTATTGTTCATAATTTTTATTTAAAAATAAAAAAAGTCGTCACGTTTTCATAATACTTTGTAAATAAATAAATAAATCGATTTGTTCTGACATAAAAAAAAGGTAAATAAAAGTGATTGGTAGCACGAGCATATCTTTTAGTTTTTATCACATTTATTTTAACATCTCACAATATCCATTGTAAAATTACAGTCATTTTTTTTCTCTATAATATTTGACTGAAAGCTTTTTCATATCCTTAAATACTTTTTAAATTGTGTTTTTTAATTTATATAATGATGTTCAATTTTAATTGTTTTAAAAGATTGTGAAGTGAGCAAATGAAAAATCTACATTTAATATTGTAAGCCCTATATACCAGGCCAAAATTAACATAAAAGTAATAATGACCCTTGCCAGTGTTCGACGTAATGACCATTGCCAAGACGAAGCTGTCTTATTGCATTGATATAAATATTATCTATACAATATATTATTTATGCCACATGGAAAGAATATATTACGTAATTTATGCTGCATTTATGTCATTATAGCATAAATGTTGCTATATTTGAAAAATATAAATAAATATATGCTACACAACATAATAATTATGCTATGAAAGATAGTTATTATGCAGTATAGCATAAATTATACTGTAGTGAACAAATTTTGCTGAATATGAGTTAGCATATTTATTATGTATAACATTTTTTCAGTGCATGTCATGTAGCATAACTTTTAAAGCAATATGCATAAATTATGTTATGAATAAACGTTATTAAAATGTTATTACAGATAGCAGAATGAATAAAATGCTATATAATTATATATATATATATATATATATATATATATATATATATATATATATATATATAATATATATATATATATATATATATATATATATATATATATTATATATATGTATACAGTATATATGAAAACCATTATAAAATAATATTTGGTAAATTTATTTTCACAAAGCGAAAAGTAAGTGCATGACTATAGACACCTTTCACATCCTTGCGCTTTGTCACCATGTTTGTGGTGCCTAATACATTGTCCAGCATAGGGGAAACATCGTTTCTCCTAATTTTTCACATAAAAACAGTTTATTTCAAGTGAACAAATTTTTCTCATATTCTTCGAGTTTATTAGGAGCTATAGAAATAAGACTTTGATTGAGTTTTGAATCTTCTTTTGCTATTAAAGAAATAAAAAAATACGTTTTTCCTATGCTGGCCTATGTATTCCTGACCAACAAAATGGCGGCTCTTAATTATGAGTGCAACCGGTCTGTAAAATATCTAAGAAACGCTTTAATTTTTGCCATAATTGCAAATAAGCTTAGCATTAATATTTGCTATTTTATTACAACGTTTAAGATATTATAATTAAATGAAATTATAATAAAATAATAATAATAAAATTAAAGCAGCACATTCAAATATTTAACATTACAGTTAATAAAATATTTCTCTATGCGCGAGTGTATTTAATATTCGTTGTGAGTACCTGTTATTTCAATTATTTTTATGTTTATATAGTTACTCACAATATAATATAATATGACTATACTATCACAATATAATATAATTTGGCTATATATACACAAGTTTCAATCAATTTTGTATCTATATATTTTTTATTTACATATATAGTGAAAATGATTTGAAAAACATTGTTTTCATTATACTGTATAGACTGTATGCCTTTGTAACTGATTGGCAACTCTCTCTCTCTCTCTCTCTCTCTCTCTCTCTCTCTCTCACTCTCACTCTCAAACAAACACACGCCTTTTTTTTAAAGCCAAAAATTTCATGAATACCTATGAAATTAACTTTGACGTTATTAGAAATATATGAAAAGTAAAAAAGGTAAAAAAGTAAATAACAATAATTAATAATAATAATAATAATAAAACAAAAACCCATATAAAAATGAGTTTATATTATCCCTCATTAAAATATCTTGAACTTCGATGCAGTATACTTTCCTCAACAACAACAACAACAACAACAACAACAACAACAACAACAACAACAACAACAACAACAACAACAACAAAAGCTCCTATAACAAGGAAAGAATAAATTTCGTAATTTATGCTGCATTTATGTCATTATATCATAAATATTAATAAAATAGAACAGCATAAATAATTATGCTGTAAACATCATAATATGTATCATGTAACATAGTTATTATACATTAGCATAAATTATGTTATATTGAAAAAATTGTGCTGAAAATGAGCTAGCATAATTATTACGTATACTGTATTTATTACTATGAATGTAAAAGAATAGGAAGTTACACGTAAAAAAAATTACGTTACCAATATGGCAGGAACATATGTCCTATAAATTGTAATCGGTTAATATTAACCTGAAATAGGTATTAATATACTATAATAATACCTTAATCAGGTATAAAACGTACTAAAATAAAGATATATCTCACCTAAATTAGATTAAATGTCATTTTATGGTATATCGATACCTGTTCCAAATTAATATTCACTTATTGCAATTTACCGAATTCACGCTATTAGAGATAGAAATTTTCCATATCTCTTGACTTTTCACACAAACCACCTATCAAAAGCTTACGCACTTCATACAAGTAAGCCCCATTAAACAAACTTATCCTATACTAATTCTAAACACATCCTGTTCCTATATATATAGTACATAGTAAAAGTAGGATTATAATTATATTATTTAAATTTAAAGTAATTTTTCTTTCATACAATACAAATTTTAAAAGATTATTATACAATCTATTTCATTAGTCATTCTAGCAAAGAAGTTACTTTTTAAATTTAGTTTGTAATAAATAAAAAAATTGTGACATCCTTTCACCTTGATTTACAAACACAAAAAACTCGCTCGAGTTTGACCACAAATTATAATTCTATTATTTCTCTACTCACAAATTAAGTTATTTCGTACTTTTGTTATACACAAAAATTATATTACCTTTTTTTTTTCTTTGCTTTAGAATGTAAAAGGAAAAAAAATACCGCATTCTTTATAATTTATGTGAGTTTTATATGTTGTTATTGAAAGTGTGTACTGATTATATTTAATTATTTGATTGAATGAAAGAAAAATTTATAAGTAAAATTAAATTTATTTTGTTCTAAATTTTCATTTTTTTTAACTGGCGATATAATAAAAAATAATAATACAAAAATATAGAATTTTTTCTTCGTATTTTTTAAGTTGCATAATATTTAAAAATTCTGCTGTACACCATAGAAAAATAAAAAGGAATTCTAGCAATTTAAACAAATAAATGACGTCCTATAAGACTTTTTGTTTTGTTTTTTTGCTATTTTCTTTGGAAAATAAGTTGCTTTTTACCATATTATTATTTTTTCCTCGCATAATTGAAAACCTAATTCGAACTGTTAACAGCATAAATGCTCTCAAAATACTGTATAGCCAAGTATTTTTAAACTGGCAAAAATGTGTCATTTTCCCCATACCGGACCATGTAGTGCTCACATATGGCTTCGACTTATATATGAAAATATAAATGCCCTGTAGATCTTGAAGGGAATATGATAAAGTGGTATAAAACACAACATAACATCAGTTTATTCGCAACTTTAACAAACACACTTGCATTTTACCGCAATCGATATTGGAACACACGCCGCGCTCCTGTATTAATATTCTTATCAGGTACATAGAACTTATAAAAGTTAATGATGAAAAAGTTT
Organism: Ecdyonurus torrentis; assembly: GCA_949318235.1. Taxonomy (NCBI): domain Eukaryota; kingdom Metazoa; phylum Arthropoda; class Insecta; order Ephemeroptera; family Heptageniidae; genus Ecdyonurus; species Ecdyonurus torrentis. Next base: position 17,436,671 of record OX439134.1, read on the forward strand.
GAAGATTATTTTGGAGTAACGAGTTTAAAATTGCAGTTTCATAGTTTAACGCTAGTATCAAACACACAACAATAATGATAAGCAACATCAACGATTTATTACATAATCGAATTTTACATAGAAACTTTCTAAGCGTGTGGTATCGATTACTTTAAGTTTCAAATATCTCAGAATCATGAGTTAAAGGAAGGAAATAAGCTGAAGCTTTCTGTATCTCATTTAAATCTTTTAGGTAAGTTGTTATTTTTAAATATTTTGCCAACAAAGATGCCACATCATTTTTTTTTTTTTTTTTTTTGGCTTAAAGTAAAACTGTATTTAAAATTGCTCTTAACTTATGAACTTGAGTAGTCGTCAATGCAGAATTTTTATTTTTGTTTAAATTTTTATCATTAGTTTTTTTTACATTTATTGTACTATTATTTTTAGTTTCAATGTGGTACTATAAATTGTTTTTAAAATCTAATGCTGAAAAAAAAAAAAAAAAACTTTGAATCGTTGTCGCTTGAAATTTTAATTTCTTAACTTTTCCATCTATTAATAGTGACAAGTTCTGAAATTTTCATAATAGGAAGGTGTTTTTGTATAGCTAAAATCAATCAAAAAGTGCATAAAAGAAAAGGAAAAAAAAATAATATATGAGGTAAAAATTTCAGCCTGAAAATAGTGTTTACACAACAACGCGTGTTATTTTTAAATAACTCTTAACATTTTTTTAACTTCCAGCCTAACATTGAAAGAAATTTGAATATTGAAAGTTGTCAAATATTTTGACACTAGATACATGTTATTTAATGTACATTGTCTTATTAATAAATAGAAATAACAAGTTCTTATATTAAAGACAGTAATTAAATACAATTCACAATTGAAAAAAAAAATGTCCATAAGCAAAACAATAAAATATTTTTATGTAGTACATCATACCATCATTATAATAATTAAAATAATTTCTTTTTATATGAAAAAAGACAATTTGAACTTAAGAAGTCATAAAGTATATATAAAAGGTTAGCTTTCATTTTATGACATGCATTTTATATTATAAATACAATTATGCGATAAAAATGTCTTGTTTAATTTGTATGCAAGTGAAAATTATGATATTACTTTGCATAAATTTATTATTAATTTACATATCATGTGTCATCATTGTTACATCAATAATAAAGATTATCGTTTCCCTTTTCTATATTATGTTGGATTTAAACATTCACAAGAATGTTTTGAAAAAATGAAATGTAAGTTTGCTGCATAACAGTTAAAGCCATAGACCACATAAAACAACCACATAAAACAACATGTGCCTTTTAATGAATAAACACGAGATGGGATCTTCAAAACTGATGACAATTTTTAACAGAATGTTAATGTAGCCACACGAGAGAGCATGAAAAAACTGTAAAGTATGCAATTTGCGTGAAAATTCATGTTTATGACGTCAGAAACATGCAAAAATTAGCTTGAAAATGTTGTAGGGGTTGCATAAATCACATTTTCTGATCACTGCTACGGAGCTACTGTTGGGTTTTGAGACAAACTAATGTTATATATTTACGTAAATCCCATCGTCTTTTGTCATATAAATGCTTATGTTTTTCTCTGGTCTATTCCTTTAAATCTGCGGGAAAAAATGTATAGAAAAATTGTATATTATTTAAATAATAATAAATATATTATATTCAGTTAGAGATATCTTAACTTTTAAAAATATTTTTAGAATGCATTCATTGTGTGGACAAAGAATACTTAATAAGCAGTGCTTTATATATTATAAGATAAGAATGTGAATATGGATTTTTTGATGGATCATTTTATGCTTTTGTAAAACCTCTACTTTTACTGTATCTCTCCTTTTTTTTTTTTTTTTTTTTTTTTTAGAAACTTTGAATTTTTGATTACGCAGCAATGAATGCGGATAAATTTTAAATAAGGGATTACTATTATAGACACACAGATTGACTGAATAAGAAAAAAAATCATAAGGAAATAATACATTCTATGAAATTTGTGCTGCATTGTAGAGCACAAATGTTGCTATTTTGTAATGACATAAGTGATTATACTGAACAACCCAAAAATTAATTTCCAACTTAAAAAAATATATTTTTTTTATATATATTAATATAATACTTATTGAAGTATTTTTCTTAAACTTACATAAGGCCCTGCCAATGATTTTTTTTTAAATATAATTGTTTTAACAATTTATATTTTAATAATATAACATTTAAATATTTCTTCAAACTTACTAATATTTTCATATTATATGCATCTATTTTTGGAATATGCATTTTTTTTAAACCATGCAGTATACTGTGTATATCATACATGCTCATATGTGGCTCATATATGCATATAATGCTATTATGCTAAAATATTATGATCGTCAAGTATATTATATTATGGAATGATTTTTTATTTATAAAGTGCATGCATGAAAAAGCGCGGGAATACGCTTTGACGCCATACTGGAGCAATCAATAACATTGTTCAGCATATGACTATAATGTCATTTTTAACTATTTTCTTTGAGAAATTGAATAATTTGTTATTATTTTCCTCGCATACTTAAAAACCCAATTGAACCCATTAAAGCTCTCAAAAATATATTATTGCTATAAGTATTTTTATTTAAACTGTCAAAAAGAGTATTTTTCTCTCATACTGGCCCATGTTATTTAAATCTCACATATGGCGTTGATTTTTATATGAATGCAACAGTCCTATACAAGTTGCAGACTTTTCTCGCAACCATGAGCAACCAGCAGCCAAAGCCTAGAGAACTTTAAAAGAGAAGCAACATCCTAATGCTTGGCAACAATTTTAACTTTTTGGCAACGTTACTTTTTTGAGGCACCAATAAGAGGCCAGAAATGGCCGATTTAATGACCAATCAGAGAGCGCGCTATAGTTATTTCGTCTGCAGTGTTGCCAAGTTTAACGTAATAAGTGTTGCGGGTCTGCCTAAGACATGGGGATGTCACTTCTCTGTCAAAGTTCTCTACCGAAGACGTAACAGCAAACATCCAATAATAAAATCTTAAAATATGAAAACGTTTAGGATAATATTTGTGATTTTTTTTCTTCTTGTGCTAGAATCAGAGTATAAATAAATTTCTAAATCAAAAAAAATGTGTACATGACAAGTACATCAAAACTATATCACACGCAAAAAAATTAATACTAACAATGTAATAGGTAGACATATAATCTAGAACATAGGTATTATTATACTACAATAATACCTAATGCAGGTGCACTGTGCAACAATAAAGGTGTGCCTCACTTAGATTAAGAGGTATTGTAGTTTTATAACTACCTGTTCCAAATTTAAGTGTACCTATTGCAAAATACAGGTTCATGTACCTGCTATTAGTACTAATTTTTTTCCGTGCAGTACTTTTTTCTCATTGTTATAAAATTAAACCTCAATATTCAAATTTACTTGAGAAAAAGTATTTAAATATTTTCTCTATTGTTTTATATTCATTTTAAATATTTTTTTAAACTCTATTTGTTATAATATACACATCCTAAATCGCTTCAATAAGAAATCATTCATGTATAATACTGTATAAAAATATTAAATATTTTTACTATATATAAAAACAAAAAAATTATTTAGAGCAACAAAAATGACATTAATGTGCATTATTATATTATTTCATTTCACATCAATTGGAAATTTGACAATAAATAGAAATATCATAAAAATGTTTTTACTTCATTGCACCTTAATATTTTTCTATATCTAAAGGCGCTCATGAGTAAATTTTACACTGAGATTGGTTGTAAAAAATAAAAAATAAAATGAATTTTTTTTTTCGTTGTTTAATAAATTTCACTCTTGTCTGGACCTACAAAGGTTGTATTTTAAGAATATTTACTTTTGTATGTAAACGATTAAAAAAACAAAAAAATCTTCTCTGTCTGCCATTTTATGATGATGAATCAGTCGTTATCATTAACTTTCAGATTATAAACGTAAAAATTAAATAATAACGTATTTATGAACGAAAAAAAAATGAGATAATTTGTGCTGCATTTGATCGATTCCTTTATTGAAGAGCACAAACGTTGCTATTTTGTAATAACATAAGTAATTATGCTGTACTATAATGCTATGTAGTATAATCACTGCACAATATAATATAAATTATGATGATGCATTGGTAGTCTGTGAGACTCTAGCGGGATAACCGTGGCGGGTGTTGTTGTCTTGTCTTCACGACGAAGACGAAAAAAAGAAGAAGAACAACACACGCCACGGCTATCCTGCTAGAGTCTCACAGACTATCAATGCATCACATACATCGAACCGTGAAAACCTACATCAATACATCAATTATGATGTTATATAGAAATGTTGGTGGTGTTGCTGCATTGAGCTAGCATAATTATTACGTGTTTATCGTGCATATAAAAAAAGAGTACATTTTTTATTTTTAGAATAACTTTATACTTCGATCGAGAGAGAGAGAGAGAGAGAGAGAGAGAGAGAGAGAGAGAGAGAGAGAGAGAGAGAGAGAGAGAGAGAGAGAGAGAGAGAGAGAGAGAGAGAGAGAGAGAGAGACAGAGAATTTAAATTGTCATGCTTTTGGGTTTGTATCTCAATTTTAAGTTTTCATAAATTCTATCTATTATTTTAACGATTAAAATAAATATGCCAATATTTCAATGCCAATATTATTATTATTATTATTAAAACCACATAAATGTATTGTGATCTTGAAACCAAATAAAGTTTACATGCAATTTATTTTATTTTGATACGGATGAATAAAATCAAAAACAATTTTTAAAGTCATGGGTATATAGGAACGAAACTAAATTGTGGTAAAATATTGTATCTGTATGGTTAAGAAACTGAGAATAAAATAAAGAATTCAATTACTTTTATTATTGTTATAGAGGCTATAGTGTTTATGATATACACAAACTTTTACTTCTCTCATATAGGGAGTGTGCGCATGACATCATTCTGAATGCTTTTTGATGCTCTTCTTGAGCAATAAATAACATTGCTCAGCATAGGACATACATATATTGTAATTTTTGGCTATTTTCTTTGGAAAATTAGCTTTTTTTATTCTTTTTCTTTTTCTTGCATACTTGAAAAACTAATTCAACCTGTTAACAACATCAATGCTCTCAAAAATATTGCGAAGTATTTTTAAACTCCCTAAATGAGTTATTTTCCTATACTAGCCCATGCTATTTAGAGCTCACTTATGGCGTCGACTTTAACATGAATGAAACCACCCTAATGCATTCATCGTTAAAGTCAACGCCATTGTTAGATAACTCAATAACATGGACAGCATAGGAAAATTATTCATTTTGCTAGTTTGAAAACAGTAAGCAATATTTTTGAGAGCATTGATGCTGTTAATAGGATGAATTAGTATCTCAAGTATGTGAGAAAAATAACAATATCAAAAAATTAACTGGTGATTTCCCAAAGAAAATAGCCAAAAACAAAGCTTGTCCTATGCTGAGCATTGTTATTCAATACTCCAAGATGGCCTCCAAGCGCATTAAATATGACGTCTTGCGGATTTACGCTTTTGTGTGTGTGTATATATATATATATATATATATATATATATATATATATATATATATATATATATATATATATTATATATATATATATATATATATATTACAGTTGAAATTGTTCGTTGCGTTATTTACGTTTCATAAAATGCGTTATCAAAAGCCATATGTGCTACAATTAAAAAAGTAAAATCTGAAATGGAACAAAGCAAAAAAAGCAGAAACCAATTCGAAAAATTATTATTATTCTTTAGAAAAAAAAGCAGTATAATGTAAACACTATAACTATTATATCAAAAACATGTTGTTTAATTAATTTTATAGTTAACGTCATGTGGAGTTCTTGATCACAAAATCTAAAGCTATTTAATATTAATTACATTTCAAGTGAGTTTTTAATTTCATTTCTATTATTGCTTATTTTATTGCTAGCTGTATGTTTTAATAATATAATCTCTATACAGCTAATTGAGAAATTAAATTTTTTTTAGAAAATTAATTATGTGAATGAATGAATGAATGAATGAATGAATGAATGAATGAATGAATGAATGAATGAATGAATGAATGAATGAATGAATGAATGAATGAATGAATGAATGAATGAATGAATGAATGAATGAATGAATGAATGAATGAATGAATGAATGAATGAATGAATGAATGAATGAATGAATGAATGAATGAATGAATGAATGAATGAATGAATGAATGAATGAATGAATGAATGAATGAATGAATGAATGAATGAATGAATGAATGAATGAATGAATGAATGAATGAATGAATGAATGAATGAATGAATGAATGAATGAATGAATGAATGAATGAATGAATGAATGAATGAATGAATGAATGAATGAATGAATGAATGAATGAATGAATGAATGAATGAATGAATGAATGAATGAATGAATGAATGAATGAATGAATGAATGAATGAATGAATGAATGAATCAAAGAATCAATGAATTAATCAATCAATCAATGAATCAATCAATGAATCAACCAATCAATGAATGAATGAATCAATGAATCAAAGAATCAATGAATTAATCAATCAATCAATGAATCAATCAATGAATCAACCAATCAATGAACGAATTCATTAATAAATTATTAAATCAAGCTCCCCGTTGTAAAACTCAAACTTTTTTTTTTTTTTTTTTTAAGTCAGTAATTCAAGCATCTTTATGATACAATTATAACTTTGTCAGTGAAAATATTTTAGCGTAAAAAATTGAGCATGCAATATTGAAAAATTTAACAGACAATCACACATGGAGTGTAAAGTCATGATGAATGTAGTTTAGACTATATTGACTTTCACTTCACGTGAGAGGATATACCTTGGCCTTCCACTTTCGCTAAGATATAGCACTGATTAAGTACGACCGATTGGTCACCAGGTGCTCATTGCGTTCTCTATCATCATCATCATATACATACGTTATTGTTACTATAGAAATCAATGTAACCTTTCATTGTAACATACCAAAGAATATCATGCCTTTCAACCAGTAAATATATGAAACATAAAAGTTTAATCAAAATATTTTAATCTGTAATCGTCATGCTTACAATGAGAGATATGTATAGCTTAAAAATATTTGTAGAACAATACACTAACAATTCTAAGTAATAAAGGCTAGACTGAAACACTCTTAAAATTGTTTATGAACATTCATACTTACACATTAAACTCTAATACATATAGAGACAATATCTAAAATTATTTAAATTTCAATACTATATAGAAATTAAGCATTTAAAATGTTTACTCTACCGTGAATATTTACTCACTACCAATGGTACCGAAATGAAATGAATAACCTGCAATTTTAGTGATGCTTTTCAGTCTATAGTTGTGCAGGTGTTTCATTTCCTTGCGGTACATGGGTACTGTCTACTAGTAAAAGTGGTAGAGAGTATACTCTAATGTTTACGGAGAACCTATGTATCTTTAGTATTCATCAATCATCATACTATAGCCTTGTACAGTCATTTTACTTAAAAATGAATTTCTATTGGCTTATGGCCATTCAATACAATCGCATTTTTCAGTCGACGCAAAACTTTATATAAATACATGTTATTCCCATTATGCTAATAGAAATTCATTTTTTAGTAAAATGTCTGTACAAGATTGAATATTTAGTGAAAATACCCTCGTGCTTTGATGCAAAATCAAAGCATTTCGTATATTTGTGCGTTGTGAGTAAACATTTGATTTACTAAATGTATAATGTAAATATATCATAGACTTCCTGCTCACATTTAGAAGAGCTCTTCTTGGGTAGCTACTTCATCTGTAGGAATCATTAATATAAAGGCGTAGAACATCTTGAACAAAAAAAAGTTGCGTAATATCCTAACAAACCTTGAAAATCAACGTTGATTTGGCCGGAGTCATTGATTTCTAATGTATTTTCCATTCACAAAATGTCAGCTGCGGGTTTATGACGTCACAGCTCACTGTTCCACGCGCGCAGAAACAGACGAGCTGTGACGTCGCAAACCCGCAGCTGGGATTTTGACAATGGAAAATAAATTAGAAATCAATGACTCCGACCAAATACACGTTGATATTTAGGTATGTTAGGATATTCGACATGTTTTTTGTTCAAGGTGTTCTATGCCTTAAGATTGCATTGCATTCTATATGTAACCATTTTCTTAGTGTAGTTTTTGAAACTCGAGATAGTAACTTTTTAATACTTGAATCTTTGAAGAATATGAAAGTTGTCCTCTCATATTCTCTCCCTTTGTCATTTTAAAAATGTTTATTTGTAGTATGTAAATTTGACAATCACTTCTCAGTGTCCACGTTGTTTTTGTATATATAAATGTCAGCATATGTACACGGACAAAAATAAATACGTAATAATTATGCTAGCTCATTTCAGCAGAGTTTGTTCAATACAGCATGATCTATGCTATATATTGCATAGCAACTATGTTACTTACGCTATATAGTAGTATATTATACAATGTAATAAAAATAATAATAATTGATTTTTATTAAGAGGCCAAAAAAGGTACATACCCACTGACATGGTCCTTTGACTATTTTTTAACAATTTTCACTTGTCAGAGTGTTTCATACTTTTATTATCCATATAATACATATAATTATCAGTAAATTATCAATAATTATCAATGTAAATATTTATATTGTTCTAATTTAGCATTATTTATGCTATAATGACATAAATTCAGCATAAATGACGTAATTTATTCTATCTGTGTACAAGTAAGTACGCAACTAAAGTCCCGAGATTCTAACAATGTGGGCGATAGATCGACTTTTTGCAAGATACTACATAAAAGATAAGGACACGCTCCGCCAATTTGGGCTGCCGCGAAATTCAAAATCAGCGTCTAAGCCAATCAGCGCCCGAGTTGAAGGTCACGTGATCAAAATAGACCAATCACAATGCAGCTAAAATTAACATGGAACCAGTTGGATGGAACCAGTTGGTGTCCCTATCTTGTGTGTAGTATCTTGATTTTTAAACTAGAGATACGTATTTTAAACAATCGCTCAGCGCCCTTTTTTTATTATTTTTTTTTATTGTTCTTTTTTTATTTTTTATTACCTTTTTACAAGTAACATTGAAAATTTTGTTCGAGTTTTTGAATGGTAAAATATATTATCACAATTGCTTTGTGCGTATACTGATTATAGGAGAAAGAAATATATAAATACATTTGAATTTGAGTTCAAATTTGAAGGCCGTATGGTGTTTTGGCACCCCAAGACAAACCCAAGTTTTGTAATATTTTAGAACCGAATTTTAATTTACTAGAAAATTGCTCAGTTATTGCTTATAACAGTCTTTAAGTTGCCATCATAACAATCTAATTAACCAATTATTCATTAAAAAATAATTAAATATCATTGAAAAGTCAAATAATTGCAGTTGTACGCTTTTTTTTTCTTGTTCTTGTCCTTTTTTTTTTTTTTTTTCTCTCTCTCTTCTTTTTTTTTACACTAAAATCTAGGGTTAATTAAAATGCTTAAACTAATTTATTGTTACTTTTAACTCATATGATAATTGCTGTGAGTAATAGCTGAAATACGTTTGTGAGTATGGAGCTCAAATGTGAAGGCACTGAAATATTAAACTATATAAAACACCATTGAATTCAAATTAACAATGTACCTTGAAGCCTATTTAATTTGTATTGTACAAACAAAAAATATTCAATTTGTATTTTTTGCTGTATAGCCATTTCAAATGAAAAATAGGTTTATTTATCATTCGCTATAGTACAAAGAGCTTTCAAATTACACAGCTATTTACCAGAAATTTAAAATTACAATATACGCATAATAATATACATACAACAGTTAATAAAAGTAAAATTAATGAAGTATAAAATCAATTAAAACATAACAACAAAATCTGATTTTCATGTATATTATACATATAACTCAATCTTTAAACTTTTTTTTTTATTATTATTATTATTTAAAATGGGGTATTTATTAATATTTTGTTATGTTACCTTTGTGAATATATTTCTATAAAAATGTTATGTAAATATATGTATAAACACTCTGACAAGTGATTATTGTTAAATAAAAAGTCAGAGGACCATGCAAAAGTGGGTATGTACCTTTTTTGGCCTCTTAATAAAAACCAATTATTATTATTATTATATGCTAAATAATCATATAAATTTATCCTTTTTTTTTTTTTTTTTTTCCTCATTCATAATTACACTATGGCTTAGTTATGTTATAATAGTATACATAAAAGTAAACTATAAAGTCGATATTGGAGTATTGCAATTAATGTACTCAGTTTGTGTATGACCATCAGTAATAATGCAGTTTTAATGTACTGTATGTAAAGCGAGCCGAGTGCAGTTCGCAAGGTTGTCTTTGGTGTATATCGTATGACATAAAAATAAAGAATTAAAAATAATAATAAAAAATAATAATAATGAAAAAAAATACTATCCTAACATTACACAGTAAAAAATTATAAATTTTGCCAGGAACAATACATAAAGCCTCTAAATTACAATAAGTAAACATTAGCTTGATACAGATTTTGATAAATGTACAATCATAGACACAGGCTCGGACTGGCCATAAGAGCAAGTCCGCGATAGAGGACGTGCCCAATTTGGAGGCCCCTAAGGCCCAAAAAGGGGCGTAACCACAGTGTTACGCCCCTTTTTGTGGCCCCTAGAGAGGGTGTTACACCCCTTTTGCGGACGAGGCCCCTTGAATGCCAGTCCGACCCAGCATAGACATGATGTCTATGTGTACAATAATACCTAATACAGTAGGTAAAACATAAAACAATAAAGTTGTGTCTCACCTAGATTACATGACATTAAACTGCATTAAATGACAAAGAAGTATATCAGTATCAGTTCCAGGTTAATATTTACCTATTGCAATGTACAGGGTTCAAGTACTGTACGGTCATTGCAATAAGAAATGAAATTCTATTAGCATATGGGAATAACATGTATTTAGATAGAGTTTTGCGTCCACTGAAATCTCCATCTGATTGCATTGAATGGCCATAAGCCAACACTATTTCATTTTTTAGTGCAATGACTGTACCTTCCATTACTGTAGTATTTTTTCTTTCCGTGTACTACATTAATAATATTAAATATCAATATTTTATGGAAAAAAATTTTAAAAAGTAATAATACCTGCGAAAAAAATACATATAGACATTATTTTAAAAAAAATCTAATTATTCAAATTCAAGCAATTCCATGCATTATAATTATTTATACATCAAGCTCTAAAAGACAAGTTAATTTTAACGTTATATCATCCTTGAGATTCTTTATTAATTGACTTTGAAAGAAATAAAATCTAAAAATATTTAATTTTGTATTTTAAGTCTAGTTTATCAAAGTCGCGATATAAATGAGAAAGTTGGTGCTCATCTCCTGCGCGCGGTACAAGAGCAAGAAATATTGTGACTCATAAGTACGAGTCAAGGTTATGTAAAGGTTAAAAAGGTGTTTTTTTATAAACAGGCATAAAATAAGATTAGTAATAAATTTGTTTTCAAGTTCAAGAGTGTTGCAATTTTTACGTGGAAAAATATTTGTAAACTGCAATCGTTTCTCTCTGTCTCTCTCTGTCTGTCTCTCTCTCTCTCTCTCTCTCTCTCTCTCTCTCTCTCTCTCTCTCTCTCTCTCTCTCTCTCTCTCTCTCTCTCTCCCTCTCTCGCTCTGGTACATTTTATATGCATACTACATGAACGGTCTATAATCGTCAGTCTTCAAAGCATACATAATAATATAGTTTTTTTAACTGATTCCTTGTAACCTCTTTCTCTCTCTCTCTCTCTCTCTCTCTCTCTCTCTCTCTCTCTCTCTCTCTCTCTCTCTCTCTCTCTCTCTCTCTCTCTCTCTCTCTCTCATCTTAAAGACTTTCATCGATCGTTTATAATGTTATGAAATCTTACTGCATTTTAACTCATGTTTACACGGTTCAATATTTTTAATATGAACGGTTGTAAACAAAACCATCAAAATGTCATGAAATCTAATTTACTTCAAAGTACAAACGAAAAAAAAAAATTACATAATGGACCACTTGCAATGAAATTTTTTTAATTGTTGAAACGTGTAAGTGAAAAAGATTTTTCCATATATACGAAATACATTAAAGAATTTACCTTTTTTTCTTTTTTTAAATAGTTCGTTCATTGAAAATTGATGCTACACCGATTGCTATTGTGGAGCACAAAATGTTGCTATTTTGTAATTACATAAGTAATTATACTTAACATCTTACCTATTATTGTATTATGTATATAGTATAATTTGCTCTACCATAAAGCATAAATTATGATGTTATGCATAAATGTTGCAGCATTGAGCTAGCATAATTATTATACGTATTTATTTTTGTCCGTGTCTCTGAAACTCTAAACGTAGCAATAAAAAAAAATTTAAAGAGAGAGAGAGAGAGAGAACAATAATGTCAAATTTATGTTTTCTATAGCTTTATTAAATTATCAATATCAAAAGTAAAAATTAGTTCAACATTATTTCATATATATATGTACATTATACATAATTTCATAATACAATTATAGAATTACATAATATATATAAAAAACTAAATATCAGTTAAAAATGTGTACAGTGATGTAATACTCCGATGCGGGTGATACATACATTATTTACTCATCAAAAGTCAAAAATATAGGACAATTATATTTTTACATACATAAGGGTACCTCATACACTACAATGCTATAGTTTTCACTCGTAAATTAGGGTTGTGTGTTTGTTTTTTATTAAAATAAGCATTACAGGACTATTGCGTAACGTAATAATAATAATATCAATTATATAAAAAACGAAAGAAAAAAAAAAAAACGGTCTCAAAACATAAGTTTAAATTATATAAAAGTAGCCCATATTATATCACTGCAAAAATATGTAATAATCTGCCATAAGTACTTTCTTAATAATGATTATTTTTTTAGAAACCTCTTTTAAAAATGTTGCAGACTTTATTTTGATCCCAGCTCTAAAAAAAGACGCACTCAAATTTGGAGTATTAATAATGATTAAATTGATGTTAATGCTGGATTCGTCGTTAGATATAATATAAGGCTAATGAAAATGA